>JAMKCH010018548.1:0-51937 GCA_023653785.1 Ophioderma brevispina
ACTTAAAATAGCTGAACACCTTCTGGTGTTAAAAACTAGAACGCGTCCGTTTCATTTAGAGTGTATATGCAATCTAAAATGTAACGATATCAAGTATGCACAAATACGTATGCGTATTTTACTGCTCTTGCTAAAACACTGACACTGGAACCAATATGATTCTGTCTGCTTCAGTCACGTTTCATTTTAATGTAGGTTGAAGCTAGCGTGACGAACTGCAGTTTATGATGTAAATGGCTTGTTGCTATGGACATTTGGGTTATGGCAATCGATGAACTGGAAAGGTGACAAGTGTTTTGACTTCTTACATATAGTGCCTTGAGCATTTTATTGAATATAAAATTCATGATGTCCTTGAAAGTAAGATGTGTTCCCGATGAAAACGCTAGTTAGTTCAGAAGAAAAAAATATATATGTAAAAGGTATATACTCTTAAATGATCTATGTTTCAAGGTTTGACTGCAAATAATTTACTCTAATTATTGTATAAATGACTCAGCTGCGTACATATTTTGGAATCTAAAGTCTAGCAAATTATGCATACCTGGGAAAGCGCTCAAGGTGATCCAGAGCTTACCCTGGATCAAGTTATGAAATCCTGCGTACACCACTAAAATTGCACTAGTGTGACTGCGTCCACTACGCTGTCTATTATTGTCAAAATGAAAAAAAAAATCAATACGCTACGACTATTTGTTTTTTTCTTACGCTGCTGTTGTTCTAACTTCACAGATTATGAACGTTTAGTACTGTAAAGCTCTTCACAAGAATCCTTTTAAAATGTTTTTTAATCACATTCTATATCCCTAACGTCCCTAGAGGAAAATCTGACAATCACCGCAAAAAGTGAGGTAGCGGTATTTGTGTTGTCAGATCTAGGAGCAATTTCTCGCTGAAACAAGGCGGGGTCCGCTCCGTGATTTTTTTGTCAGGTGGGTTTTGAAGCGATTAAGGCGTTAGGGATATAGCCAGTATGGCCAAAATCGAGTTCAAATTCTGTATACTTTGGAAGCATATTACATAATATAATTTAATACTTATTGACCAAATTTGACCAAATAATGTAGAACTTCCAATTAGCTGATAACATATCCCGCACAATGCATCGTATTGTGAACGAATGACGTCATAGCCTCAGGATTAACCTTCACTCATGTAACGGGGAAAAAAAGTATGGAATAAAGGAAGACACCGAACAGCAATATACGCATGCGTTCTTGCGTCGGTGTCACGTCATGTACCCACATTACAGTATAAGGGGAGGTATAGTGTTCTTCCCACAAAGTATTTTTTCCAATACCATTTTGCACTGGTTTTTATATGAAGTTATAGTGACAAAAAGTACTTAAATTGCAAGATTGTGACGAGTTCTGTTCATTTACGTACTTTTTGGAACTATAAATTCATATGACAACCGGTGCAAACTTTGTATTGGAAGAATTGCATTGTAGAAAGAACACTATACCTTAGTTACTTAAAACCTTTTTCTGGAAAACCTGCGTACCTACCAAACTGTTGTTGTTTGTTTGTTTGTTTTGCTTTCACTTTATGAAAGTACTGACCTTTAATAGGACCCCTAGAGTAGAAAAGCTTTATATGACGCGAAACCTTAATTTTAACAGTTGCGCCTGCCTCTGTTAACTTGGTGTTAATTTCAATTTACAAGTAGGCTTAATGTATCAATGCATGTCTGGGTTCATATTCAATGCAAAATCAATTTCGCATCCCTCAGCGATTATGCCTTGACACGTAGCACTTCCTCGAATGAAAATAATCTGTGCAATCTAGTTTACCGTAGCGTATATAGTCGATTTGATTAAATTGCCTGAGATATTGATATAAAGTCAGTCCATTCACATGAAGTGAAGATAAAATGAACATTGATATCGGAAACAGGATTCCTAATGTGCTAAATGTGTCATAAGGACCCATAGGATTTGTTGTTCCATTTTAATGTTAGTAGAACGAAACGAATCCTTTATAGATAGTTCTAGAAGAGTTTCTGAAAAAAACAATGTTGAAAAAAAAACCAAGAAAAGAAAACACCGCTTTCACGGCCAAGCAATAAATCATTCCCAACATGTTTCGAAAAAGTAACATTCTTACCGATAATGATAATATTTTGAACAAGGATACCCACATTTCATCCCATTTATAATAAATAAAAGAATAATAATATAACTATTATTCTAAATTATAAATCTCAACAAAGTTTTTTCACTAGCAAAAACCTATAAAATGCGTATATTGTGGTTTGATATACAATGCACATCAAAGGCAAACTCCGAAATGTTTATTTTTTTAATGTATTAATATAAATTAAGAAACTAAATGTTAAAGATGGTCACCTAAATGTCAAATTTGAGATGAATCGGATTTTTCGTTTCACACCAGCAAACATCATGTAATTATATCAGAACTTTAGGATACTGTATCTAATAAAATTCCGGATTCTTGTGATTTTATATATGAAGGACAGCGATTTGAGCTTAACTATATATTAGTACGTGGACAAGCATTATGTACCGTGTGTCTCAAAAAGAGTACCCTCAAAGCGCCCTCTTTTTCACGAAGAGAAAAAACGTAAACCATAAAAATTAATACACATCTAAAAAGTGCATTTCGTTAGGTTTCCGACACCGAAAAAATCTTTCCAAAAGAACACAACTATTGACCAAGTTATGCCTGATTGAAAATTTGTACCACTTTTTCATTGTATCCACGGATTGTTATTGTTTTAGCTGTCTTTAGACAATACACATTCTCCAAGCACATTCTTTTATTTATGGTTATCTTTGTTTTTGCGACAAAGGTCAGTTCTGATATTTGATATTTTAGAAATTCCAAGATCTTGCCTCATTCTTCTTTACTGCGCTGCTCTGCCCTCCACTTGGCTGCCTCTACGACCATGAAGACGAATGCAGTCTTAGGCTTTCTTTTCCATTTCGATAATCGACTTGCGGACCATTGGATGCTTGCAAAGGCAGCGGCTATACTGTTTTGAAATTCTGGCAAGCATGCGGTGGTTCATGTGCATACACTTCACTCTTTAACGTTCCCCATAAGGCAAAGTCTAGCGGGTCAAATCTGGGGATATTCGCAACAGAATAACCGCTGCCTTTATTAACATCCGACGGACAAGAATGGTTCGCAAGTCGATTATTGAAGTGGAAAAGAGAACGCAAGTCTGCATCTGTCTTAGAGGCAGCCAAGTGGAAGGCAGAGCAGCGCAGTAAAGAAGAATGAGGTAAGATCTTGGAATTTCTAATAATTGAAACTAACTTTTCAATATCAGAACTGACCTTTGTCGCCAAAACAAAAGAAACCATAAACAAAATAATGAGCTCGGAGAATGTGTATTGTCTAAAGACTACTAAAACTCTATATGGAACCTCTACGGGGTTCCATATAGAAAACAAGCTAAGAACCTCTGTGGGAGCTTTTTTTTTAAAAACGAAAGAATATGTATAGAGTGGTGATTATCAAGCAGTGAACTAATCAGTATCATATTCTTCAAGATGCCAAAGAAAAATGGAATGAAGAAATCACTGTAGGGGAATCAATTAAAGGAAGGACGGTGTTCAAATCTCTCAGTTTACTTGAAGCCAGTATGTTTGTATTGTTTTAACTTATGCTGAAACCTGGAGTGAGGCTGAGACAATAAGACAAAATATTAGATTCCCAATTTTAGAAGAACAACGCTTACTAATGGCAAACATCGATTGACTGCAGTATCTGCAACAACCCCAGATAATTTTGCTATGGTCTGGGAAACACGTGAGAACAATACTTCAATTCTACAATAAGCGCTTGAAAAAATGTCATCTTTTAAACACATCATATGGAGCAGAGAAGTTTCTTTTTTCAACAATATCGTTATCAGAGGAAAGGGCATTTTCATTTCAATAAATAATGTATTGCAGTAATTTTCCAACGGCAAATACTTATGTAACTCTGTTGTTACAAGACAGCCACAAGTGGCCCAAGTATTTTTTAAGTATCTCAGATAATTTGTCATCACACTTAAACTTGATCTCCAAATTAACCAACCTAAAAACTCACCTTGAAAGAACAAGAATCAGTTAAAATCTTGAGTTTTTTTGAACAAAACATACACAGTCGGTACAACTCGTTGCCAAAACTTAATTAAAATTGGTTGTTTTCTCAACGCGTTGAAGCAATGCGTTATGTTCTGACTTACTTGCCGTGGACCGCGGCGCCACAAATAAGCCCATAAAATCATATTTGGCGATATCAAAAACAAATATTTAAGCGTTTCCAAATCTATACGCTATAATCTTTCAAATAAGATCAAATATCGTAGCCTTCAAGGTGGAAACGAAGATTCCTGTGCATCCATTCAGACCGGTGCGTCATGATAGGGGTAAAGAGTTGAAATGCGGGACATAACCTGCAATATCTCAATCTTTATCTTTATTTTGTCATCTCATGGTGGAAAATAGTTGGCAAGCATTTTAAATAATGGGGTGCATGCCTCCCCCACTGTACTGTCGACATTCCGGATATGAAAGAAAGCGGATCTGAATAACATTTTCACATGCGATTCCACAAAGTGCTGTCAGAGGAAATACCAATATTGTGTACAGATGCCGCAGATTTAACATTTGATGCGCCAATTTGTATTTTATTGGCTTGGAATTTGTCCTGCTTGTGTTATAAATGAGACAATATGGTAACTTACTTGTCCAATATGAAATACATGAAGTAATTAAATTACCGTTGAACATTTAAACCAAGAGCGTTATATCATTATATAAAATAATTAATAGGGGATAAAATCCCTGGAATCGATTTAAATGCATTACTTCTTTCGATTTCTTAACACCAATTGCGTTAATATATTTTACATTTAAAGCCACAAATTTGCAAATAAAAGATATGAATTATTGTTTCACACAGTCATTTGTATGGATTTATTGGTTTTGTATTTCTCGCTTTTTGCTATTCTTAACTTAAATTACGTCTCAATTCTGTATAAAGCGCTTTGATCAATTATTGGATATTGCGCTATATCAAGAGCTTTTAATGTAATGTACATACACTGGCCATAAGTATTGCAACATTCATAATCACATATTGATTTCAAATTATACCCTGGATTCATGACCACACATTACGTATTAAATTCCAAAGTTGTGTTTTTCCTACAGACGCTATTCCCCAGAATCCAAAGGGTGAAACACGTTATTTGACTTGATTGCCATGTTCCCTATGGCGGATTAAAGAAACTGCGAACGAAAACTTGCCGATTGCACTCCAGAAGGAATACAGATACAGAAACAAAAGAAATGGCTTCAAATTAGTAGCATAATAAATTGTACGGGTTCGTTATGGTTATGATTTGCTGAAAATTTTACAGAAGAAAATCGGATTGGTTGTGCGGACCGGAAATGAGATAAAGTCAATGGAAGACAGTAGTCTTCTAAAAATTCAGGAAATTCTGAGACGTCCGAAATGCAATTCGAATGATAAATCACGTGGTTTACCTAAATCATGTCTAATTACGAGTCAATCTGCATGACAAACAGCACAATGTCAACGGTGCTATTAAAAAGTTGTTTTTAAGTTATCACGTGAGCTCTTTCTTGTCATTAAATTTCCTGAGTCGAACGGTGATGGACGTGCTCTCATCTTCTATTTACGTGATTTCATTTCCGGTCCATACAACCACTCCGATTTTCGCGCTTAACATTTACAGTAGACCCTTGTTTTTGTTAGTTTGCTCGTATCCACAAGTCATTGGTAATGGCTTTGTGGTGGTGTCAGGATTTATTCAGCTAGTGTGCTGATCCGGGGCCGCGTGTATCCATGATACGGACGCTCCTAACATGGCCCGCTATTTGAGGCTGGGGCGGATTGGGAACAGTCAGGGGTTTACACCCTACTCTTATTCGACACTGACTGCGATGTACATGTACAGTTGTGACTCTCTGTACACGGGACCGACGGCTTAACGTCCCCTCCGAAGGACGGGATGCTTTCATGATCCATTTGCCAATTTGCCCATGAACCATGGAGGAGAGCGGTATTCTGTATTTAATCAATAGCTGGTATACAGATCAAATCCAGAATTGATAGTACCCGAATAAATCCCAGCAAGTGCCACGACCCCACTGGGATTCGAACCCGGGAATTTTGACGGTAAATTTGCGCCAGAGGCAAGCACCCTAACCGCTGGGCCACGCTCTCCCACAGTAGACCCTGACAAACCCGTACAATTCATTTAGCGACAATTTTGAAGCCATTTTTTTACGTTCTGTGCCTATTCCTTCTGAAGTGCAATCGTCAAGTTATCATTAGCGCGCACCTTTAACTCGCCATATTTAGGGAACATGACAATCAAATCAATGGTTTTTCGCATCATTTGATTTTGGGTAACAGCATCTGTTTGAAAATCATAACTTTGACAATAATTACGTAATATGTAGTCAAGCACTCCTGGTACAACTATAAACATACTTTTTGAATATAAATGTTTTTTCTGCATGTTGCAATACTTTTGGCCAGTGTGTTTATCTCTAAAATGCTTGCTATTTTTTCGATGACCTTAATTTAAAAGACTATTTCCCATTGTTAAAATGTAACTAACCAGTAATTGCCGCGAGCATTGCCTTACCGCGTGCACGTGCGCGTCAGCACTTGCGTGACACCATACATAGCTTCTCATAAGAGATAGCTAGAGATAGCTAAGACCGAGTAATTGAATCCTTACCACTCAATTAGATTTGACGTTGGATGACATTGACGAATGTTGTCTAATAAAGAATGTTGTATAAGCAACATATCTAATACTTTTTTGCTATTTCAAAGTCAATTTTAAGCTTAGGACAAATTCTTTGACAGTGTTCTCTTATAAACCTACCAGTAAACATAAGAGCCAAAATGCCCATTGTTTCTGAACCCCCTCTAAAATGTTGGGTGGAATTAACCATGAATACTTCTTTTTCCTTATGTAATGAAAGATATATGTTTATATTAATAGTACTTAACACAGAAAGGTCAGCTCGTATTTCTAGCAGCGGGAGTGAGTGTGAATATAGATTTTAAGAAAGCCTAGATAAAACTCTTACGAAAGAGCGTATCTGGTTGTTATTGACCATTTTGAAAATGGGGGCGCAGACTAGGGTCTCGTGTGAAAAGTTCATATTTCATGAGATTGAAGTCAGTAACATTTCAATTTTTATCAAGAATGTACTTCTTAAAATAATGCTTGAAATGTACTGAAGGGAGAGGTTAAATCAACAGGAGGAATCAGCAGATTTAAATAATGTCACTCTGAATAATAGAATTTATGAAAAAGGATAATTTTAAGGATAGCGTACAATATGTTAATTCTTAAATGTCGAGTAGGGTATCTCCCTTTTCAATGCTGTATCAATTATCAATACACTAATTCAAAATTTCAAACTAGACATGATCATATCAAGTTTCTATACCTGGCCATACATTGCTTAGAAATAGCATTTAGATAGGAAAGGAAACCCTATGGCGATATCAGTTATATATAACTTTTGTGTTTTGATTGAGCCTTGCAAAACATATAATAACGTTGACACTATTACCTTTCCGTAGACGGTAAATTATAAATTTGCATGCGACAGGATAGTGTAAACGTAATGGTGTTGTTATGAAAAAAATTAAAAGCATCACTAAAATCACTTCTAGTTTTTTTGTCACGTATGAGAATAATACCCCACTTTTCTTATCAACAAATTTACGTCATTACGTTTATGCTTTTCGTGTTTTGTCTCCAATAATTAGAATCAGTAGCGCGAACAGCAAGGATGAGAGCAATTGCGGAAATACTGAACTATAATTGAGATACTTATAGTACACAAATTACCGTTTAAGTACCCCGCAAAGCACTTTACACCTATGCAATTTTACGAGTGAAAACGAACAAGCGATTATCACTCAAGAAGGCTGACTCGGAGAGTTTCGAAAATAATTTTTCTGTGTTTTAATAAAAATTATCCAACAAGAACTTAAAGCTAGTGCCTAAAACGCCTAATTCCAAGTTTGAGATCATTTTTGTTTTGATGTATAGAATTGATGTATATGTTAACAGCAGCCATACACATATATATAACTAAAATTCCGGATCCTGAATTTTATTGCAGATTTGATTTTCTATATGAAGGACATCGATTTTAGCTTAGCTATTTCACAAAGTGATTAGTATGTTGACACATATTATGCATATGCAAAAAATGCGAATTGCTAGAAAATCGAGGCACCATCCCCGGGAATCAGCCTTTAAATGGAATTTAGAAAATCGTCCAGGTTATAAGGTCAATGCGACCCTAAAATGCAGGGCGATACGACACTTTTATTGAATCCAATGTTTTTTTTTCTAAATATAATAACAAAGGCAACTTGATTAAACTTCCAATAAGCATTCAGCTTAAATTGTGCTTATTTTGTTTTAAAATTCAATTTGTTGGACGGACTAAAGTAATTAGTATAAGGGCACAGGTTATTACAGAATCATTTGTTTTACTAGTGGCTAGGGATGATTGTATAAGCGATCAACAGACCAAACAAATATGTCGGAAATTACTCTCTTTCGATAAAAAACAAAAACAAAAACGATGATGCTAGGAAATGTAACTTTAACTTTTTCTTTTGATTCTATGACATTCATCACTTCAGCAGAAAGGACGTCTTCAGATTCATTATTTATAAATGGTTATTTAACGTTCTCCATGTGCGTAGCCAGGGGTGCGCACCCCGGGGTTCATGCCAATACATGTAAAAATACAAGCCTATTCGGTCTTATAGAGGTCCCGTCGCAACCATGGGTCCAGCTCAAAAGGCAGGTCTGGATATGCCAGTGTTCTCGAACATTAATGCCTCCGCTTAGCTAAACTATGAAAAGCTGGCAATTGAAGATGGCATACATGCTACATTCACACTTTTCACCTTTGCGTCATATTCCTCTAGCTCTTCCGTATTCCGATAATCTTTCTGCGGGAGGTGCACGCGTACAATGGACAATATAATTATGGCAGCTATAAGGCCATCGAGGACAAATTAAAATGACAATAAACTGTCACGTTGAGTCCAATAGCTTGTTTAATATCGGAAATGGCGACTGGTTAATTGGCGGTTCAACCGTGTATCATTGTCCAATAGAAACCAGTTCCATCAAGAGAGAATCGGGCAGAACTAGTCAGCAAAATGGCGACTGTGTTTTGAAGTCGTCCCTTATTGACGCTGGAGATTTCCAGATGTTTTTAACACGTCTGTTAAGTTTATGGTTAGATTTCACAGCAGCCAGCAAACTCCCGCTGTGCATGGATTACACCAACATCAGGTCACGCACTGCTACCATTTCAAAACCACGGACATTTACTTCGCATTTCCCAAGAAAAATCGATGACCGTGTAGAATTTTTTTTGTCTAAAATGGGTCCCTTTTATACCACCCGAACGCGGTGACAACAGAAAAACTTCTAACCGGTCACATATTTTTTTAAAAACCTTATAATTAAACCGAATATCAAATTTCCACAGATGCCTACTAAAGTCTGTTGAGAGACTCTTATTTAAACAATGACACTCATAATAATTAGCTCAGCGGGATGTTGTCGGCTGCTGTGGTTAGATTTCACTATCTAGCTTCTTCGAAATATTTCTTAATTCTGTCTGCATTTCTCTGTGAATCGATGTTGTGAAAATTACACTTCAGTATTTAAGCAGAATGGATATACTAATGCGAAAATTTTGAATAATCCCTTTAAGTTTCACCCATAGCCACAAAGACTCCTTCTTATATCCTCCCACTTGTTTGCGCAAGCTAAGCTATACGCTGTATCACACTACTAAACGAACACTTTCTGGGAAATCGCTGAGTTGATTCAAGCGCGTGAGAAGTAATTTGGATTATGGAAGTCAGGGGTACCTAATTTAGTTTCACACATTGATAAATGAACAGCTCGTAATGCATTACTTTGAAAAGCATAATAATTGCCCGGTGAGAAACTCCAGAAAACAATCACGATCCTTTAAATATATTGCATTTAGTAATCACTCTGCGAGTCATTTCAAGAAATCGTAATGGCACAGTATACTCCGTCTGCTTATCAAAAACTGACGTGAAACAAGATAAGCAAATAAGATATGCAAGATTCTAGAGTTTGTGCTTCAATTTCCCCCGGAGAGATAGTTACCATTCATTGGAATTTAATAAATAAATAGAAAACTAAGAGGTTTCAAGGAAAGAAACCTAAAATCTATTCTTTAAATGAAAACAAATAAAGCGAGGTCAAGGGGAAAATGTAACGGCTCAAAGATTGTAGATTGTAATTCATACCAAATGAATAGATTGGTCAGAGTGGTCCATAATAACATCCTTCCTATTTACCATTATATGATGTTTAAGGCTCAAGAAGTAATATCTTTTCATATCTGTCAGCAACAACTTATAAACATATAAAAATTCCCACCCCTCCAAAGAAGACACAAAAACACGATAAATATTGCTCATGCTAATAATGAAGACTCAAATACGGGCATTAGAACTATTTTTGAATAATGTTCGTGTTATTAATGGTTACCTTTTGTCATGATACTGTAATTGACCTTAACTTTGATATGCTTAATATAGTCTGGTTCTGGTAACATTAAGTTGGCAGGATCAACTTCATGAATCGTACAATCGCCAATTATGATGCAACACTAGGTCAGGTCAGCAAACGCGGGTAGTGAGACAAAAGATCAAGAGCTTGCAGAAATGTCCTGACCGATAGAACTACCGGCAATGAGTGGATAAAGATTTCTACTCGCACTTGTCATTGAAACCCGAAGGAATGCGCGTATATTGCAAGCTCATTATGCAATAATTGAAGTGGTTTAGAATATGAGGAAGATGTGCTTTCCAAGATAATAGTATTTCCTGTTACACAAAGCTCAGCAAGGAATTCTATTACATGATTATCGTTGATTTGATTATTTTGACTTTTTAATTGGCATAAAGTATATCAAAGCAACGCATTAGGGATATAAAGGTTTTAAAGGTCTGTGACATGATCATTGTCCGATTTCTCATATGGCATTTTTCTACCTCACATGGAAGCATATCACCAAACACATTTGATTGCAAATTTTGAGTTACATCGGTCCGACCGTTTGGATATTCAAAGCTAAATTGTGTACTAAATATTAATGAGGTCGACCACATATGGAGATGTTTTCGTTCATAATATCTATGGTAATGAGAAAATAATAAACTTTCTTCTGATACCAAAATCTCTTTTTTGTAGAAGTAAAGTGTGTGTGTGTGTGTGTGTGTGGGGGGGGGGGGAAATTATCGATCGGATCACTCACCTTTAATCTGTGTGCTTTGATATTATTTTTCTACTATAATGATTTACGCTAATGTGAACATTGATAAATTTTCAATCGCTCTGTCTTTCTGTCTGATGCGAGAGGCCACAAGCTATTGCAATAATGTATTTTTTTATGAAGGTGATATTATATTAGTACATTGTAAAAAGTAGTTATTAAAAGGAAAATAAATGCCCATGAATACCCCTACAAACCTTTTACAAACTTGATTTAACACAATTGGCAATCAGACTAATTATTTTATTTTCTGCTCCATCCTGCGTTTCTGTCCGACTTTCTTTCTCTTTCTCGTCCTCTCTCTTAATCTGTGTTTCCCATCCTTCTTTTCTCTATACTTCCTTTGGTGTCTTTCTTTACTGCTCTCTTACCTTCCCCCAAGCTCCTCTCGTCTTCCTATTCCTTTCTCTGTCTCTCTTTCTTTCACTCTCCTCCCTCCCTTGCAAACACACTCACTCCCACGGACAGACAAAAAGAACAAAGTTTGCCTTTAGTCTAATGAGGCCGTTTAAGGCAAACGTACAATTTCATGGCCGTATTTTTTAGCCAGAATGTCAATTTCATGTTTTTGAGCTCGTGTTTTATTTTGCTTAATGACGTTATAGGGCTCTTTTCGTATTCCTGGTGAGAAATGCGTTATTCCGGCTTTTCAACCATTCTTGCATATCTTGTATTTGTTGCTATTGGATGTTGTAAGTTTTTCAGCTTTGACGCTATGATAGCTTGCATTATCCATTATGATAATGGCCTCTTTGGCTATGTATGGACATGTTTAAGTTCATCTCGTTAAGATAATCCCCTGATGCCTTTTTGGCAACAAAGCTGAGTTTGGGTTAGGGATCAAATCAATGAACATTTCCAGCATGCAGAATTACTAACCGCTGTCCTTTCCCCAGTGGTGTTGGGAACCAAGTTATGCGTGCCTAACTCACTCGTCGAGCTTTTTTCTGTATCATGCTGAGTGTAGCTTTTACAAATAGACTGCCAGGAAAAAATGCGACGGTGAGACTTGCAGAAGTATTGGGAACCCACAATTTCCATCTTTGTCTATCCAACATTTTTTCAGGGGTTGGACTGGTGTTAATCTACGCTTCATCGAGATATATAATTTGCAAAAGTTCTTTAGTTTGTCTGATCTTTTCAATTTTGCGTAGAGATTGATGTCGCAGTAAAACAACTTCGGCTCTTTCGATCGGGGACTCTCTGCCATTCTGATGTTTAAATTTAAATCAAAGGCTTTTCAATAGTTTCCAGAGACTCGTTCTCCCACCAGTGAAGTTAATATCTTGACGAACAGTGGTCAACAGGTTATCTAATGTGGGAAATTCCTTCCTCTGAAGAATTGATGCACTCTGCGAAGGATTGCTTGCCTGTCCAAACCGTCAATTTTTTTTTTTTTTTTTTTTTTTTTTTTTTTTTTTTTTTTTTTTTTTTTTTTTTTTTTTTTTAGTGTCCTATCGTGTTCTCCATTGTTTAATGAATGCATCACCTATTTCATCGCCAATATACAGTAGCATCGTCTACAAGGTCACGGTTTATTCCGTGTATGTTGTCATGGTAGCTAAGACACTCTCTCATGGGGGACTCACAAGTTTCTTACACCGGTTTGGTTTATGAAGTCTTACAACGCTCTGACTATTCCTGTGGCAGTTATGTATTTAGATCTAAATCATCGAGAATATCGATATTGAATAATCTATGTGCTCAGGTTAAAATAGTCAAGTACATTAGCTGTATACCGTATAAAGAAATAAAGAAGTAACAATAATCGCAAGAGAACGTTCCTGAAAGCTACGTTGTCAATTTTTGTATAGCAGCCGAATCCTACTTCTGTTGCTGTTATTTTTTCTTTTGGGTTTGAACAGAGATCTGAGAGCTACTCTGTGTTATACGTGCGCTACATGTTGGCAGTATCACTAACTGATTAAAAAAATCATGAAGATACGTTGAATAATTCCTACTAGAATATTGGAATAGTAAACTGATCGGCCTGTCCCCTGGTCCAGGTAAACCATCAGAAATTATGCAAGTCTTTTACCGCAAATCGTCCTTGCATTTCAAAATGTCACCCAGTAACTCTCAGCGTTACCATGGGTACCAGTAACGCTCAGCGTTACCATGGGTACAATATTATTACAACTCAGTCACGTATTATGATAAGTTGGTAGTACCACTGATTAAAAAAATCATTAAGACACTTTGAATAAATATAACTAGAACATTGGAATAGTAAACTAATTGGTCTGTCCTCTGGACCAGGTAAACCATCAGAAAATTAGCAATTCTTCTACCGCAATTCGTCCTTGCGTATCAAAATGTCACCCCTGTAACGCTGAGCGTTGTCATGGGTACAATATTATTACTATCCAGTCACGTATTATGAAAAGTAATCGAAAAATACATCGCCCCTTTGGTTTGTATTAACTGCCTTCTTTATCTTGATAAACCTTAAAACATCCGTCTGTTTTTAATTATATCCAATTTAATATCTCCATCCAGGCCCATCAAATTCTAGGTAAGCGACCTGTTTAAACACGACCTATACAATGGAGACCGCATATTAACAATCTCCAGTTGGGTTATGACTTGCATTGATCATGCGTCAAAATGTACGCGATGATTTTAAATTCAAAGTCAGATACTTCAATTAAATTTGCCTTATAGGTGGCTTATCTGTTTCTCCTTGTTTTATTGTTTTCTTATTATAGTAATGTCACGACATCCTCATGGTGATAATTTGGAATTAGGTGGGGGGAAAGCACTCGCCTGGGACGAAGCCATTTGCACGAGCATAGTTTTTTCCCCAATGAAAAAGTCCCGTATTTAACCTCCAAATGGGTGTAACTACTACGCAATAAAGTCCTTTCACCGGAAGGTAACTTTTGTTGAATGGTATTTGTTGCCCTCAAGATCATCCAAGCATGCGAAGAATACTATACACATCACCTGGTTTTACCTGAACATTCAGGTCTTTCTGCAGTGGATCCTTTGGTATTCTCTGCATGCTTGGGTGTGTTCTGGAGGCAAGGTCTTGGCCAAGTTACCTATTGACCTCCAATGAAAGAGCCCTATGTGGTATTCCTTTTGAGGTTATATGTAACTTAACAAGATCATTGTTACCCCACTGTAGATTCAATGAACATAACTAAAGCGACAAATTTAATGGCAAAATTCGACAAATTTATGGGCATCACTTAACGTCATCTTTTTTTCCGTTATGAAGACCATACCCCCGGCATATTTGAGGTTATTGGTCTAATTAACCTGTTTTGTTATGACCGTTTACGCGCGACTTTCTGGTTCGTAATTTGCCCTAAACGAAATTAGAAATTTCACTTTTTTTGTGTACCAAAGAACATTTCTCAGCTTAATCCTTTCAGATGGGGTTATTTTTATGGAAACTTTACATCAGGGCAAAGGTATTTTTTATGGAAAGTTTTGCATCAGGGCAAGATCGGGTACTCGTTTCACCTTAAAAGGTGCCAACGAGAGATTTCACATATCAGGTGTCCTCAAAAAATCTAAAGTACCGATTTTTGCCCTGATGTAAGCTTTCCCATCAAAAATAGCCCCATCCTGAAAGGCTTAAGCGGATAATGTTCTTTGTGTACAAAATGGTGAATTTCCAATGCGTATAGAGCAAATACCAAATTCAGCCTATGTTTGATAAATTGAATTTAAGCAAATCAAAATCACCTTTTTCTCCTCTCTTTTAGACCGTTTTGTACCAAATACCAAGTAAGAAATCTATTTAGTGTCAACTATATGATATACTATTAGGACACAATATTGGGTGGCTTTAAAATCTCTTGTTGCACCTTTAATTACGCCCCATAGGGAAAGTGACTACCAACCTGACCATAGGCGTAATCCGGGGGGGGGAGGGGGAAGGTGGGATATATCCCTCCCAATATTTTGATGAGGGGGGATGGTCAATACGATCATCCCCCAATGTTGATGCCCATTCATGTGTTTTTGACCCAAAATAACCTCATATTTTACCATAATAGTTTAAAAATGGTAAATCTCCCCGCGCTTCGCGCGCATTTTGTTCTAATTACAATTATATTGAATGATTTTAGCTTCTAAATGGCAACATTTTTAGCGCGCTTCGCGCGCACATGTGCTAGTAATGGATCTTTTCAGCAAACCCCATTTCATTCATAAATTTTCATCAACTCCACCCCCCATGTCAAAAAGGAATTTACGCCACTGAACCTGACGATCACCGCAAAAAAGGGGAGGTGATTCAATTTGTCTTGTTAGATCTAGGAGCAATTTCTTCCTAAACACAAAGCAAAGGGTCCGCTCCGTGATATGTGAAAAGTGGGAACAATGGGTGTGTCCTTGGTGTTCATGAGTTAGACTAGAGTAAAGACTCTTTGAAGGAATAAAGCTGTGTCAATCCTTGTAATCCTTTGATCCTCTTATAGATGGTTTCATGCTAGGTAATTTTATGCAGTCTTACATGAAGGATGAACGAAAAATACATTTAAGGGATACAGTTTGGCTTATGAAAATTTTCATTCTACAAACATTAAGGCTGACAAGGCAGTCAGTCACCTGTAGATGAGCTGCAACTGCCGAATGAAAACAGGTGGTTTATTGTATGCATGGAAGTGGTTTTTTTTTTTTTTTTTGAGGAGCCTGATGAAATGAGTGATTAGAAAGGTTATGTGTATTAGAGCGGAGCAGGAATATCATAGGGGCTTATTTAAAGAGTTCGTTACCCCCCCACCCCCCCCCCCCGAAGTAAAAGAAAAGGTTTAACACCTATGGTAGTTAGTATGGACTCTTTACATTAATGACTAGGTAGGTAGTACTCTCAAATGGTGGTATCACTTTTTCAATGGGGCCCAATTTAAATTTACACAGAGGTCGAATGGGTACAAATGACAAAAAATGAGTAAAAAAAGGTCAAATCTCAATTTGTACAGGGGTCAACCTAAAAGATTTAATCTGATTATATTTTTAATATTGTTGATGACGGTAAGAGGACTCCAAAAGGTATCGTTTTTATTACGTTAATGCTTACTTACGAGATAAGGGTCAAAGAAGGTCAATGCCAATTGGATATGTTGCCCTATGACCTATTTTGTCTCATTACATTCGGTAACTATGCCATTGCAGCTGCGTAGCTGCGTACAAACTAGGCCTTATTTTGACACATTAAGATAGATGGACAACTTCTTTCATTTTACAATGGAGCAGCTCTTATTTGACCCCCTTTTGTACAAAGAGAAAAAAAAAAAAATTTACCTTTTTTACCATTTTAGCCATTTGTGCCCTATTAATACTCCCACACAGGCAATGGTCATAGGTGTACAAATATTGCATCTATGGAATCCTTGACTAGACGGACAATATGGCAACATTCAGCATGATGGGAGAACCCTGTTGTAAAACCTGAAATGGACCCCTTATTGAAAAAGTGATACCACAATTGAGAGTACATAGTACCTAGCATTGAGGTAGAGGGTCCATACTAATACAAAGGGTCCAAACCTTTTCTGCAGTGAGGGGGTAAAAATGATGTTTGACTGGGTTCAAAAGCTCCTCATCTAAATAGGTGGGAAAATGAAGCCATTGTGGAGGACATTCTACGCACATTTCAGAATGACAATACAGTCACCTGTAGATGAACCCCGCAGCTGTCAGAATCAAACAAGTATTTTATTGTACGCCTGTACTTTTTGTTCGCGATTATGGAGTATCTGTTGATTATGTCGTTTAATGCACACTCTCTCTATGACGTAGTATTACGTACTCACTACTGCTCATATAATCTGAGCGATTGTAAAGTGATGCTGATAATCCGAGCAATCCATGTACCTGTAGGGATTGCAGGCAATGCAAATAATCCGAAAAATGCTGGCAATCCAAATAATCCCGACAATTGAGGCAATTGAGCAATCCTGATTTCGTGAATGTGGGCATGAAAAACTGGTAATGCAAATGTGCTTTGAAAAAGAATTTAAACAAACGAATGGACATACAAGCAATTGTTTATACCACTGCTAGGTGAAGTCGAAATTCTTTGAATTTAATAATTATATTTAATTATCAAAGATATTTTATGGAAGATGTCTTAATTTAAAAATCACTGAAAAAGTGTGCAACAATGTACTTTTAACTAACAATCATTGTATCTGTGTAAGTGCGTTGCAAGTTGCTTTAAAATTCCCAAAACTCAGCAATAAAACAAAATAATTTTTCTCGTTTGAACGGTAATTGTGATGATTTTAAGGGAAAAGGCTGAATTTTATTATAATATATTTTTAATTGTTGTACCACTAAAGAAGCATGAGATAACCACACTACCGTGTTGTTTTTGATAGCTTTATGTTAAACATTCTTTTCACACAATCTTGAAACGTGAAGCAGTCCTAAAAATACGGGGGTGTGTTATGTGTTGCTAACAGGGCTCGCTTGATAAAAAACTGGAAACAATGAAAGAGGCACGATCGGAGAATACTGATCTTTTTACACGATTTTCACACGTACATGTATATAAACGTATAGCTGTTTCAGTGCCCCCGGCACTCTTAACGGTTCTACCGACGACGACCTCATGACGAAATTTATCTAGAAACTATCGCAAAGATTATTTGTCGATGTAATTTGGAAACTGTTTAAAAGAAACTGATATTTGGCACACCTTTTCATTTTTCAATACTTGGACAATATTTACACAGGGAAACACTAAAATCGCTTTCAAGGAAATAGAGTATGGAATAAAGGAGGGTGAATTGCATTCCCCAGGAGGTAACATTAAGAAGCACTTTGGTCTGCAGCACACTTGTTTGACGAGGCCGATAAATCATTCCCCGTTGACGTCATCAAAATTATTCCTACGTGCTAAGTCGTGATAAAAAGATTTCACTTTTCATAAAAAGTAACGTCCTTTTGATTTCGATTAATTGCAATTTAATTGTTTTACGTGATGTGCGCTATTTAGCTTAACAGTTTAACTTTGTTCATAATAAGCACAAATCACATGACAAGAAATCATACTACAAATACGTCAATTGTGCCAAGATTCAACTCAAATAGTGGAAAACGTACTTTTCTTGCAAGAGCTGCGAAATTGTGCAATAATCTACCACTTTTGGAAAAAAAATCTACCACCATCAATGCGTGCAGAGATTGATAATTTGCCTTTTTCAATTTAAATTAGTATCATTGCTTCAGGGTTGTGACTATTTTTTTTTATGTATACACTGTTTTATGATATTGTATACAATTTTTAATATAATTCTGTACCTCTGCAAATATTTTGTTGCTTTACCTTTATATATGAGGGCCTGCTTGGAAAGCAGTTCTAGTCACCGAAGTAGTCAATAAAGATTTCACAAACAAACAAACAAACAAACAAAGCCTTCTAATACATTGTTTATTATTGCAATAGATTTAGAAAGAAAATCTCGGAACAGATTTTGATCTTGTTTTCGGAGAAAAAATACGAGATGTTTGAAATCGTATTAAAGGTGCATTTCGTGATTCCAGCACCTCTGTTTTATTCAACGTTCCCTAGATATCCTTGAGAAAAGCTTATTCCCAAATTTTGAGTTGATTCCAATCTTGCGGTTTTATGTTATGAGCAATTGCCTGTTTCCCACGGTCCCATAGGCCACTGTGCTGTATTTTTTGTCCGTTTACGGACAGAAAAAACACAATTGCGAATTATACGACCGAATTTGCACAGAAGATTAGGTACACATGGATTACTAAGGCTGACGGTTCAGATGATATAAAAATCTCAACTTTTTTGAAGGTATGTCGGGGGACGAGGTTGTGGATTACGAAATACCCCTTTAATTAATCAATAGGGACTGGAATTCCGTTACATTTAGGAATTGTGTATGATTATAATAAGGAGACAATTACTGACTTCAAAAACTTGTGTGTGTGTGTAAATAAACTAAACATTTTGGTCAATCAAAACACTTTTAAAGTTGATGTTTTCTTCCCTATGGAAGAACGCGGAATCTACAAACCACATCAACTGCACGGTAATTGTGTGGGGTATAACATTCGCTGAGGAGATTTTAAAGCCTTAATAGGATTCACGATTAAGGTTAAATTGCTAGAACGTAGTTGCATATTTAATAGACACAGCTTGTCCATCATAAAGAAATCCAAATTACTAAAGTCATTGATTTTTTTCTTTTTCAAAATGTTTTATTTCATTTTCTTTCCATTCATATCCGTACAAAGAACATCAAAACAAACATTACACATAACTTACCAATACTTAGGTTTTTGTGCATTTTATATAGTTGAAAAAAAAAATCCACAATTTTAACAATCTTGTTCACTTATTATCTAGATGCATTTGGAAACAATGTTTTCTAGATACCCTGTGAGTTTTAACCACATAGCAATGTACAACAGTTTCCTTAACTTCATTATTTGGATGTTTTCCATATTTATCCCTGCTAATGCATAATTTGCCAATAATGATCAATTTAACTAGATGATTACATTTATTATTGAGTTTGTTAAAGCCAAAAAGTACGTATGTGACAGAAATTTTGTCAACAATTCCCATTTGAACAGATTGAGTTATCGTCTTTTCATATTTTGTTGATATCGGCGCAGTAAAAGACAAAAATGTTCTAGGTAAGCTTTAACACCACATGTTTCACACTCACTTGTGGTTGCTTTCCCCATTTTTCTATTTTGGCGTAATCCAATGATTTGAAGTTAACATCGTACACACTAATTTTGCTGTGCAGGTTCGAATCGAAAAGAATTTGACTCTAAAGTTAGTCCTATCACATGCTCATCTTCTCGATTTGTTTTTTCCTAATTTTAGGTATCGCTGATAACAGTGCAAGATAATAAATCACTCTAGAGTTATCGATATTTTCTCAGTTAGGCAAAATAATATTTGTTCCTTGGGTAACTAATTCTTTAAGAATAAGAAACAAAACGTTGCGTTGATGGTTTCTGTTCTTCTTAATTAAGGGCAGTGTTAACCCTAGTGCTTTTGTTTTACACGAATTTTCTGATTTTTGCACCATTTTAAACATCAACCTGTGTTCTATCGTTACCAACAAAGGTTATCCACTGCAGAAAATCCTGAGTTGTATTTTTTTGCCGATTTCAAACAGCTCTTTGACCATTTAAAGTCACAAAAACCACATGGTCTTAACGGCGGGAATTTAAGCACATTACAGGTAGACTGTCCCCAGTCCTCTGCTCTGTCTCTTTTTTTAGTGCACTTGGTTAGAAGATAATGTTAAACTAAAAATTTGAAGATCTTTCAGCTTGCCACACACTGGACATGCCGGTCCTAATACCGCGCCCTCTATTATCCCAAACAACTTGTCCACAGAACGCGAATTACACATGGCTCCTGGAATTACACAAACACAAATCGGGAGTAGCTCCCGCAGTCTCTGCTCTGTCTCTTTTTTTTTAGTGCACTTGGTTAGAAGATAATGCTAAACTAAAAATTTGAAGATCTTTCAGCTTGCCACACACTGGACATGCCGGTCCTAATACCGCGCCCTCTATTATCCCAAACAACTTGTCCACAGAACGCGAATTACACATGGCTCCTGGAATTACACAAATCGGGAGTAGCTCGCAGAGACTGTTCGAATCTGTAGGGAAACTGTTTCCAGCAGTATCGATTAACAAGTAACGTGACCGTATTTACCTTGCGCACATCTCGGTTAATTTTGCAATACTAATCTGGGGACCAAATATACGAACCCAACAGGTGGTGCCAATGGCACGCGACTTACAGGTCTCATTAATCGATAACGCGCGCGAGACCGCAGCTAATTGAATAGCTCCTTGGTTTGACCATTTGAGACAAGATATGGCATGCATGAACTATGCATAATGCATATACAGTGGCATGTTTCACTTTCTGGCTTTGTGCTATGTGGACATATAGTGTTTTTCAATATCTATCAAAAGGGCCCCAAGTTAACCGAAAATCAACAATATAAGAACATAAGAAGACGGAAGGGAAAGCTGATGGAAATCAGAAATTGGTCCTTGTGATTTTTTCCTGGTTTTTTTGGTTTTTGTTGTGGTAGTATTTCCCTTGTGAGGATGGCTGACATTCTGAAAAAATAGTCCTACTCAAGCGACTGCAGGTGCCACACAAACACAGCTCTCCTTTACCACGCCCAGATAATGGTCTATTCTTCCAGAAAACTGACCTGCCCTCTATACAGGTCGGTCCTGACGAATCTTTCCTCCCCAAGTCACCCTCAATTTCCACATCTCACCCCGGGGGGGGGGGGGGGTGGGGGGGGGGGTTCTGGGTTTGGTGGGTACCCATGCTCGTTCCAACAAGGACTAGCTGCAAATGCGACTATCGCTAGGGGTATCAAATTCAGGTAATATTGTGACTGGCCTCATTGAAAAACATGGGAAAATAACTTAACGGAGAACCCGTACAACAAATAACATTAACAATATACACTATAAAATTATTGCCACAACTAGTGGTGTCATAGAGAAACGGAATATATAACCTAACAATAATTAAACACTGTCTGACCATTGCATATTTAAAAATCGCGCTAGTGTATAACGTGTATGCGATACGACCGGACACAGTTTAGGTCATACATGCCATAGGAAATACGCTTTATGAAAGCATCATGCGTAAAGATGTTGGGACGATACTGTGCCGTCCGTATCGCATAACACAAAGACATATCCCATATACAGTATGCGCGAATTTCAAATAGCGCATGTCAGACAAAATGCTTTTAATTCGTTTTAAATGGTTAGTAATTCCGTGTTTTCCCATGAACATCCATATGGTGTCCTCGAGTGGTTTCATAGAAAAAGTAGATTATATAACCCTAACATGAAATTAAAACCATCTGGTCTGACCATGTGCTATTAAAATCGCGCTAGTGTAATAACGTGGTTATGGCGATACGACCGGCACGTTTAGGTCATACATGCCATAGGAAATACGCATTATGAAAGCATCATGTGTGCGCGGTAGGACGCTACTGTGCCGTCCGTATCGCATAACACCAAAAAAATTCCCATATACAGTAGCGCGATTTTCAAATAGCGCATGTCAGACCAAAATGCTTTTAATTCCGTTTATGGTAGGGATAATTCCATGTTTTCCCATGAACCACTCCTAGTGTTCAATAATTATTTTTATGCGTATTATGTGTTAAGTTATTCTTGATACAGGTTCTCCTTTAACAGTCAGTTAAAATACCCTGCAGTGTGTAAATTTTCTCACAGATATACAGTGTTATTTTTCTCATATATTGGTTCTTAAAAAGGTATATTTTTTATTAACATATTGAAAGCAGGCCGTAGGGGTATAACTTTTTACTGCCTATGGTCTTGCTAGGGGCATATTTTCACCGAAATTGGTCCCGTTAGGGGTCACTTTCAGAACCCGAACATGGTACCCAACAAACCTTTGAGAAACCCCCCCCCCCCGGGTTTCCACCCAAATGACCCCTAAAGTCATCCATGTGAACAGTTAATAAAGTCTGACGAGATGATTTTTTAATATATTAATTAAAAAAGTCAACTATAACTAAAGTAGCACCTAGAACGCTCAATTCCAAAGTTTGAGATGAATCGGATTTTTTGTGGTTTATGCAGTAACATTTATGTGCCATAGGCGCTAATGGTATAACAAATTTCCGGATCCGGAATTTTAAACAAAGATGTGATTTTCTATATGAAGGACTCGATTGAGCTTAGCTATTTCACACAGTGATTCGAGTGACAAGCATTATGTACTGCCAAAAACACAATTTATTTGAAAATGAGGGCGCCCTCATTGGGAAATCTCTGAATCAGCCTTAAAATTTGCGGTTAAATGGGCAGCCCAAATTAACTTATCATGCTTTTCACTTTTCCAAAAATAGTCATACGAACAATTTTATTTGATTCAATGTCATTTTCGTCCCTGGTCGATTTTAGGTGAAATGAGGGTATATGTTTGCTTAGGCCCTATTGTGATTGATTTCTTTCATGGTACTGTTTTTAAATAACAAAACTGGAACTCTTCCCAAAATAACAAAATTAGTTCCCAGCATTTGCTGTTGTTAAAATTCACGACTTATACAATAGAGAGTGTTAAAAGAATAAATTATATTCCAATCAGATCAACAACGTCCTCACCTTTGTGACGGGAGGCATCGGACCCAAGAGAAAGCCTCCCTACTGTACTCCTAACCACAGGCCCGTAGGGCGGGAGGGGGATGTCCACTCTTTGCTGATTTTTTTTTTGGATAAAAAAGTCCCAACTTCAGAGAAATTTTGACTAGAAAGTCCACTTTTGGATGATGGGATGTTCAAAAAAGTACATTTTAGGGGCGTTAGATCTACTTTACCAAAAAAAGTCCGTACCCCCCCCCCCCGCCCCACAAAAGTAATAAATCCTGCGTACGGCCCTGCTTTTGCAGATTATTATCCTACATTACATAGACTCGTCATCCTCTTCATTTCGCCTCTTTACCTTCTCTTTTTCTTCTTTTTCTTTTAACCCTTTTTTCTCCTTCCCCTATGCCTACGCGAGAAAGCGGAAGCGATTGGTGTATTGGACCTACTTCCCCGTTTCTTCCCCTTCTTCTTTTCTTAAATCCTTCCTTCCCCCTCCTTACCATAGTTTGTGTAGCGCAATCCCCTCCCCCTCCCGGGTGTTAGGCCATTGCTGAGCTGAAAATCGTAACCCATTTCTAAGGTAATTTTGCAAAATATGTACAAAGTAGTGCTTCCCCCATGTGTAACCTTCGACCTATGTGTGTGACCTTTTACCACAGATTTGTTCTGTGCCCATGTCAGTAGTTCTACGCAAATTGACCTCTAGATGACCTTTGACCTTTTGGGTCACTCTGAAACCCTGAAAACAAACGTCAGACTGTCTTCTCCTACCTTCATGCCAAATATCAGCCCCCCGGGACACTTTCATCTTGGAAGCGACGCGCATAGGCCCTAGGGCTGTTAAGACCCATTTTTTAGCATCGTTGTCACCTACACCCAAACACCCCATATTTTTTTTTGTCAATTTCCACCAGACCCCATATTTTGTGACCAATGTTACCCACGTCCACCCAAAGACCCCTATTTTGGGATCTGTCCTCTGTCACCGAATGCCCTGGGTTTGGAAGCGCGAGCCTAACACCCAAATACATTTCATATGTGAGTGCCCCCTCCGGTATACCGGTATCAGCCCATATAACGAAATGCATAG
Organism: Ophioderma brevispina; assembly: GCA_023653785.1. Classification (NCBI taxonomy): domain Eukaryota; kingdom Metazoa; phylum Echinodermata; class Ophiuroidea; order Amphilepidida; family Ophiodermatidae; genus Ophioderma; species Ophioderma brevispina. Next base: position 24,574 of record JAMKCH010018548.1, read on the forward strand.
CCGGACAGACAGAGCTGTTAGTAGTATATAGATATCTGAGGATTTTCGATGCATGATAAAATTGTCTTCATTTAAGATGCACTAGGCGTGAGTTTTTGAAATGCGAATAAATTAGAATGGAGATCTTAATTCAATAATGACAAAGTATCAAAATAAAAATGATTTTGTACCGTATAGTATTTATATCCAATAAATGTACACGACAAGGGTTTCTGGATATTTGATTGATAATAACACTACTAATACTATTATATTTTAAGAGAGTTGTAATAAAAATACATCATCATAAAGTCAAATAAAACAATAACCGGGATTTGAGAGGACAAACACCATACAACAATAACTGCAACCTGGAAATTCCTTGTCTGTGTGTGTCGGGTTGATGCTGCCTGAGCCAAACCACAATGCGCGCGTGCGACACCCCCGGTGATCCGTCAACAGCGCTCAGTCCCATGGCCCAATTTAAATCCTGCGCAAAAAATAAAAGTCTGTAGCAGATTGGTATGGGCGTGAAACATCTCTTACAAAACACATCTCTTACACAGCGAGATGACAGTGCGGCGTACCGGAACCATTTGTTTTGACTAATGTTTGTGGGGGAGTAACTTCCCCCCGACCTCGGGGAGATTTGAGACGTTTTCCCTACAGATTCGGAGGGTCACGGATATGGGTTGAAGAGTCTAGTGTAATTTTCAGTCGCATGAGATTTTCATCAACCGTGGACCTGAGGAGGGTCTAATTACACGCCGTCAGCGCAAGGCGCAGCATCGCGTCGCGTGTGAATTTTTTGTGCGTAATGAAGCGTGCGCGAGTTTTAATGTACTGTGCGCAAACGCATCTGAAAAAGAAACGAAAAAATAAATTGGAAAATGAAACAAAGCGATAATTTAGGACAGATGAAATTTCAATTCTTCTGATTTCTGGAGTTGAAGACAAAAGAAAAGAGGTTTGATTCAAGTGCATAAAGATATATTTTCATCACTTGCTCACATACTCAATTTTGAAGTTCAAAGGTAAAGTTATTTAAGAAAGAGGACAGTTGAAAGGCGTGAAAAGTCATTTTTACCGAAAACACAGGATTTCTCAATGTTCAATTTCCGCAAAATTTGGCAAAATTTCAGGACAAGATTAACTCCAAAAATTACCGGAAGTAAAAGGTAAGGTTTAACTTTCCTACGATAGCATTTGGTCTTCTCTAGGGACGGTTTTCTCAATTTTTCCCCATTTTCGATTTATGAAATCATGAACATCAAATTGTTTTTGTTTATGCTGTCTTGAAAATTTGGGGCCAAAATCACGTTTTATAGTATTTTTCTCAATAAAGCGAAAGTAATTTTACATTTAATATGCTGCCATCATCGGGTTCATCCTCCAATTTCCTTTCAGAAATGTATACTTTTACATTACAATAATCAAATATATGCAAAAGTTGATATACCAAAATAGTATCGGACTCAAGGTTAACCGCCTTAAACGCCAACCACATTCCTCTTTTTAGAAATAAAGGGGATGCAGTTCCTTTATGGGCGATAATGTGTCCGAGGGTCGGAAAAAAATTAAATAATGGACGAGGCGCAGCCGATTCCATTACTTAATTTTTGCGGCCGCGGAGGATACATTATGAGCCAGGTAAATAATACTGCAACCCTTTATTTTAGTCTATTACCGAAAACAGCGTGATAAATGAGAAAAATGCATTGGCGACCCATTATGCAGAATAATGGCAGTAAACGACCAATCAGAATGCTGCATTTTCAATAATGGGCAGCAGAGGTAATAGGAATGGGTAATATATCATACGAGTGACATTTGGTGACTAACGTAAATGAAAATATTTTGTTCAGTCAATGACGAGCAAGAACCGGTTAGTATAACACAAAGTTTTCCCCAGAGAAAATGCAGAACACTTTCAGCAAGAAAAACGACCGTAAAAACCAAAATCTTCTCCAATACCTTCGGGGTTTAGAGAAACCCGAAATGTTACCGAGAATGAATTTGTAGTGCAAATAATTGAGGTTTAGATGTCGGGCGCGACACCTGGTCGTTGTACGCGGATGCTTTTGTTCGATCGATAAATACACGCCCCGCGAATGACATTTAAAATCTCTCCTTCAAACGAATAATCAGCTAGGGCAAGGACGACTGGGTGAGGAATTGATTGAGAAGAAGATGTAAGGTGACGCACATTCTAGAAATACGCACCCCAGCCAAGCCGTAGTTGTCATGCAAAAATCGAAATCAGTCAATCTTAATCAAATATTCCAATCACGTTTCACCCAGTCGATTGCAATCCTAGTAACTGGGGTACTAAAAAAATTGCATTCATGTCATTACGGCTATGGCACATGCTATGAGGGGTCATAACGTATTGCCGCAAAGCGTTGGCGAGAAAGGTCACAACGCGTTTTCTGACACACTCTGAATTCACAAACCTTAACGGAATAAACCGGTGATTCATTCCGTGAGGGAGTTCCAATTGATATTTCCAAATTGATAATTTAATAAGACGTAAAGATTTTTTACATTAGGATGCATTCATAGTATGGTAATCGGTAAAGTGTCGTACACAGTATTGCGGGTTACTGCTCTGGACTTCGAAAAAGTGGACTGTTATATTAGCCTCCATTTGTGTTTAAAAAGATTATCTTATTCTCAATTTTATTTTACAAAAGATTTCCTCAACTGGAAAAGTACATTTGTTATGATGGAAAAGAGACGATGGGAAGTCCCCTAGTGCTAGACTGAGATCATGTAGTGTTATTTTACTTACAGATTGTGCAAGCAGATGAGTGGATTCCCAAAAAAGGTAAAATTAGAAAATGAGTCAACTTGTTTATGGTTTGAGATCAAAATAGATAGCAAAAATCAGTTAGTTTCCAGTGATGTAATAAATGCTATAGTGATGCCAATGCATGATGCTAATTTATGTGAAATTCAATTGACAGCTCCTTCTGGGGTGCCAATCGGCAAAGTGGCGATCGCCAGCTCCTAATCCGCCATATATTTTAAGGGACATGGCGATCAAATCAATTGTTTCTCACACTCTAGGATTCTGAGGAATAAAACCCTGTGTGAAAAACACACATTGCATTCAATGCGCCATATGTGGTTAAAGAAATGCTGGTACAATTTGAAATCATTTTGTGATATGAAACGTTTTTCGTAAGTTGCCAATACTCCACCACCACCTTGTCTGTGTGTGCAATTTCGCCGCGCTTAAATTAATTTCACGGTAAGAAATCATTAGCCAATCCAAAATAATTCATGTCGGCTAGGACCTATCGAAGACACCCTGAAACTTTGCAAATCAAAATCACGCTGAAATTAATTTGGTGAATGTTTCAAAATTTCAGCTCGGCAGAATTGAATTTCAAACTGGTTCTGGGTGTTTTCAAGGGAGGAAAATTGTACAGTGTGTAACAATAAAAAATTTTAATTGTTTAACATTGATACCAATCTGTTCCGGTTGCCTCAAAGGTTTCTAAAAGGTATAGTTTGCCATGTATTACAACCTATTGTTTTAAGACAATAGGCTCAAGAAAGTTCAAGGTCTTTATTTAGAGAATTGTGTCCGATTTTGTTTTAAATCAGACATGAGGTCATATAAATAAGAAACTGTATATAGATTCTGTGTGTATTCAGATCTGATAGTGGATCTCCCTATCCATGTGGACCACGACCATATTTGCGCTCTCAATTATCATCAAAACGTCATGACAACGCGACCTGTATATTTCGGCTTCTGCTACAGTAAGACGAACTAGGCCTCCAGATTGAGCCTGCTTTTGGGGGTGAACTGGCAACTATCTTACTACAAGCTAATTTTGATATTTTTTAGAAACTTGTAGGCCCTACCTATCTCGCAGATATAAAATTGCCGAAAATTCCTCTGGGGGAACATGTTACAAATGACGTCATCAAAATGGCCACCCATTTTTTGTGTATATTTGGAATTAAACTTTAGGCAAACAACAAAAACAATTAAAGGGACTATTTTAGGTTTTTAATTAATGTTGTGCAAAAAATTTCTACAGTTTGTAAATACGCGCGGATAAAAATTGATACCAAAATAAGTACCAACGTTAACCAGTAACCAACGTTATAAAGTGCATGGGCCAGCCAAAAAGTGGGTATTCTCCATATACACACACACAATAGGCTGAAAATACATTCAACGTTTGCCACTGAAAATATAGGATTTATGCAAGTTTTGTCTCAAAATTGATGGGCAAAACTACAAGTTCTATGTATATAGAGTGTTTTTCGTGCTTATTCTGCAAGAAACCCATTTTTCAAACAGTACCGTATAATAATAGCTAGGCAACGACCCCCTTAGCCAATTGACTTTGAAAGGGCGGGGGTCATTCCCATTTTTCCCGTTTTTCTTTCTTCTCTTAAATGCTTTTAATATTAAAAAAAAAAAAAAATTTCCTTGAAGCTTTTGATGATATGTTTTTATTTCGGCTCCCCTAAGCCTAAGGAAAGTTTCGTGGGGGGTAGATGGTACAGGGGATGTGGTAACCTCGCCGAAGTGCTGTATTACCTGGATAATATTCCATACATATTGGCTGGCAAACCAACCCCTTTAAACCTTCGTCTTACGGAGGAGGAGGGTTACCACCCCCACCAGTGAATGTTGCTCCGGTGTGTTAATATGCCCAAAAAAGCCTGCGTAAAAAAGCTTCCCAGTAATCATTTTTCATCCTTTCCGTTTTTTAGCGGGGAAAAAATTGACGGTAGCACCTTCACCGGGGGTTAGGGTATGCCGTCAAAGTCGAAGGGGTGGGGGCGGGGGTTGCCACCCATGGAATATTTTATGAATACATTTTTAAAAATATTATGCACTGCATGGATCTAAAACCTCTACGTTTATGTAAAAACTAGTCATTGCCATCAATTTAGAGCTGAAAAACCCATGAAAAACCGATATTCCTCGAATTTAGCGCAAAATCGTGTTTTTCGCCTATTTTTCTGTGGAAAATGCCAATATTGCAGACTCTCGGACTTTTGTGGCGTCATTGTAATGCCATACTAGTAATGTTAGTACTTATTTTGGTGTCAATGGAAAGAAAAGAGGGTACCATATCTATCCACTGTTATCAATAAAGCATTGGGTGGGTTCTAAAACGGGAATTCTTGTGTAAAATGTGTTACAAAAAAAAGGCTTGGTAAGACGAGGGGTAACCATCGACTTTGATAAGCAAACCCTAAACCCGACGAAGGCGGAACCTTCACATTTTTTCTGCTAAAAATAACCCCAGAGGAATGTCCCGACAATTAACTGGAAGCTTTTGAAGATAGGGTTAGCATTTGCAAACCTAAGTAAGTCCCATATGGAGAAGGGGGGGGAGGCACGGTGGTAAAAATAGTAAAACCCCCCCCCCCCCCCACCACACACGCACCCACACCCGGGACGACGAGGGTAATGGCTATAGCCCAAGGCCGAGTGAAAAAATTTCACTCTCAAAAAGAGTGAAACGCTTGTAAGTGTTAAAACATCCAAAGATGGGTTGATTTTACTATATAAAAGAGTAAAAAAACAACCAATCAAAAACGGGCGAATTTCCATTAGTTTGAGGAGTTATATAAGGACAACCCCTTTGGAGGAGTTAAAACGCAATCAAAGGAAAACACGAAAACGAGTGGAAATCCACTCTTTGTGGAGTGATTTTCACTCTTTTGGAATGGGAAATTCCTCTTTAAGTAACAAAACTTACCATCATTTGGAGTGTTAAAACCAGAGTTTCACCTCTTTTGTGGAGTGAAATTTTCAATCCTTTACATTTAGAGAGTGCACAGGATAGGGTGCGGGACCTCGCAAAAAAAAAGCGAAACGTTTGATTAAAATAGACATATCCCTAACAAAATGGTCTTTTTGGACTGTTTGCGCACCCCTTCATCAAAAATGACTTTTTTTTGTTTCCAATGCTGTTACAAATTTCTCTATGATTTAAAAAAAATATATCATGACAGAAATAAGTGAGAAAGCTTGGTTGTTCGTCGCTTTTGTGAAATTTGAAATGTTAATTGAGTGTTGCCATCATCCACCCCTCCTCCTCGCGTGTGAACCTAGCTATATAGCAGTGGCATGGGTTGTTTTACCCGTCCAACGCGGCCATAAATAGTTATTTTCAAAATATGTGGAAATGATATGGGTTTTATTTAAATACAGACCAAAATTTTTATCCGCTATTGTTATAGAAATAAGTATTCCCAGTAAGACGTTACTGATTCTCTTTTAACCCTTTTCAGTGCTTTCATACCATCTATATCCCTAAACGTCTTGCTGGAATTGACTACCCAACATGACGCTCCACCGCAAAAAAGACTGGTAACATTATTTTTTCCCTAAAAACAAGGCAGAGGGTCTTGCTCCGTGATTTTTTGAAAAAGTGGAAAAAAATGCAGGTAAGGGGACGTTAGGGATTATAAATTATATAAGCCAAAAAGAAGACCACCAAGGAAAATAGAAAATATTGCAAATCGAAATCTGAAGATAAACCTTAAATTAACTAAAGGGATATAGGTTAGTTGGTATGCAAGATATCTGTACGACTTTATAGTTTTAATTAGTTTCCTCAAGGTACCCTGGGTGCTTTTACGTAAAGATTACTTATAATAAATAAAAGGCTCTGACACAAAATGTAAATAAAAAGAAAGCTTTACTAAGTAATTTGTCTTTGAATTATATAAATCAACCAATTAAATGTTTCTGTCTTAAACATAAAAGAGTATGACTGAATATACTAAATACGGGAAATAACCGTGGTTTTATCCTTTTCTTTAAAAATTTTTGAAAATGCATTAAAAATTTCTTGCATCGCTTTAAATTAAGAGAGATAGGCACCCCTCTTATGTACACAGGTACGCTCTCTTTCCTCTACCGTTTTGAAACTTGTATGTTGTGTGATGAATGAAAGCGGATTTCATTGTTAAAAAACTGCCAGCAATAGCGTTTCCCTGGGGGATTTTATGAAGGAAGTGCTTACTTATGGGGACTGAGAAAATAAATTAAGTGTACTCTATGCCATCAGGAATGATTTTTCAACATAGGGGCTTCCAGAGCTTATTTTAAAGCTGTGAAACGGTACCCATTCCAACAGTTAAAAATGGCAACAGAATGTGCCAAAAATATTCCTAACTTTTCATATCGTATGGTTTAATTTTATGCAACTTTTAAACGGGCTCTATGCGCTCTTTCATTTTCTTCTATCATCCAACACCAATTTTGAGGACAAAAGGAAAATTAAAACATCTAAATTAGTGTGAAAACATGCTTTATGACATTAGTTTACCAATCTGAGACTGTAAACATATTTGATACATATTTTACTTTTTATGTTGGATATTGGTTATAAAATACTTAATAATAAGTTATGGAAACAAAAGAAAAATTCTTCACTATTGTAAAATAAAAAATAAGACATTCTAACCACTTTGCAGTATTGTATTAATGCGAAATTATATTAAAAACAGTAATTTTTTTTTCTGCATCATTTATCTAATTAAACTATAGAAACAACCATTTTTTATTATATTGGCCGCATATTTGAAACAATGCTCTCTTAGTCTGTAAAATTATCTCGAGAAATATACACTCAAATAAATAAATGTTGAACTAGAAATGTCTATTTCACATAGTTGCGGCCCAACTTGTCTACCAAGCTGACAGAATGAAGTCGTACCTAAAAGAAAATACTAAAAACACGAGTCGTTTTGGGCGGCCATTTTGATGACGACATTTGCATATGTTCCCCCACAGGAGCTTTTGGGCAATTTTTTGTTTGTGGACATAGTCAGGACCCATACTTTCAAAAAAATACCACAATTAGCTTGTAGTACGATAAGGTGCCAGTTCCGCCTTTTCTTAAGGAACTTTTTGGCCATTTTCTCTTCACCTCTAAACAGTTTGGTTCCATTTTTTAAAACAAAACCGATGATCTGAATTTTACCCCAGTGTGACCTTGAACCCGTGTTGCCTTGTAACTCTTAATATACCCTCAGGTCAGGGCACACTATACCTTTCTGTAATCCTTTGAACAGGTACTGAACATGGTGGAAAATACTTTAAAACCACATTTTGTCCCCTTTTATATTTTGAACCCCTGTATCTTAAACCTTGACCACCTAGGAATAACATCCAAGGACCGACCCATGCTTATTGGAATCTTTGATTTTGAAAAAACCTTGGTTGCAAGACTGTATATGAAATTTTCGCAAACGATACAGTTCCACATGTACTAGAAGCATCAAAAATTTAGGGGGCGTGAGAAGAGCACCTATATTTTTTTTTCTTAAACGTTTATTACTTAAACACACTTTGCACCACATTTACTAAACACTTGTTTTTACATTTTTTAACCACTGTCGTTGTCACGTGGAGGAGGCTCCTTTGTACACACTTTGAGCAAATCGTGAATAACTTGACCCATTTAATTGTTATGCTATAGCCCTTCCCTACTACCACCCACCATTTACCAAGCTCCTTCCCTTCCCTCCCTACACCAGCATTCACCATGCCTAACACTTTTAAATCCCATTTCCGCAATGAGATTTTGCTTCATCTTTGCCCAGTGGCAGGTGGATTTTTTTTTTTAAAATGCTCTAATCAGGTGATTCCAAGAGGTTTGAAAGCTTGGACTTAAATTTTTAAAAATTTACCAAACCGGTAAAAAAAAAACAATGGCAAAAACACACTTTTCCTTTTTCCGATAAAAAGTAAAAAAGTAAACAAATAACGCGCCCAAAGTTCTTTCTCGAGTACACTTATTCCTCGCATAATTTTTTGTTTACATGGCCTAACCTTGGACCCCTACCACGTTTTTTCATCATTATTACTCCCTACTTCTCGCCACTTTCATTCCATTTTGAAAAAGAAAGAAAAAACTATTTATTACATCCTTACAAACCATTCAGCCTCAGGATACAAGGGAAAAAATAATCCAAATATGAATGCAGGCCACTCAGATTCCTCAAGAGGACCCGGCAGAAAGAAGAAGGGAAAGCTACCAGCCTGTTGTCTCTTACGTTGGTGCATGTACTTGAGTTCCCCACGCTTCAGCTTCTGCGATAAATGGTACTTCATGTGCAAAAATTAAACAAACTAAAAAACACCACCCCTACTGAAAAAAAAATGAAAAATACTGATTTCAATGATATCACTGAGGGACATAAAAACGTATGCTTTATGGCTGAGAAAAATGTTTATTTGGAGATCAACATAAAATGTAGTTGGCGATTTTTTTTTTACTAATATATACGATACGATATATTGTAAAACGTTTCTTGAAATACTTAGCTTTCTATTTCTTTTAATGTAAATTCTGGGGAAAAGCATTCAGTTTTGTTTTTTTAAGTGAATAGAAAAAATAACGTTTCTTGTGTAAGAAATTGGACAGTTTTGTCAAGGGCTAAAAGCATGTGATACGAAATTTAATTCCTTTCCCTATTATACCCAAAATCATTTAAAAGAGTACATAAAGTTACGAAGTTAGTAGGGAGGAAAATAGAAATTTCATTCCAAAAATTTTCTCCGCCACTAATGTCTTACTTGGGGTCCACAATTCGCTCTTACGCTATTCAGAATTCTCTGTTTAATTTTCAAATTCATTTAGATGTTTCTTTTTTTTATTCTTATCCAAGTAAGAGCTCGCTCACATAAGGATGGGTTAGCACAGCATTTATTCCAGTCAGAAGCTGTAATTTAGCTGTTGTTGTTGTAATTTGTTTTTCCAACTGGCCTCATCAAAATTTCTTAATCGCTGCCAATACTATTGTTCCTAGAAACGTAGCCTTTTCAAGTTGGCCCATTATCAGCTCTTCCAGGGTTCTTCAAGTCACAGTTGGTAGGGACGCAAACTGTCACACAAGTTTCATGGCCGTTATTTTTTAGCCAGAATGTCATTTTCATATTTTGAGCCTCGGTGGTTTATTTTGCTTTAATAATGACATGGTAGAGCTCTTTTTTTCGTCCTTGCGGGAAATGGGCTTTTCGATGTAGAAAGTGCCCACGTAATCGGATTTTTTGCCCCAGCAACCGGTCCAACAGTTATAACCACAAGTGAAAGTTAATATCTGGACAATTTTTTCCATCAATTTCCTTTCATTTTTTCAACCACTTGGAAGGAAAGAGGAGGAGGAAAGTGGAGGGAGGAGTGGTAAAAAAACAAAGAAAAAGGGAGGACCCCTCTTTCTTCAGCAATTTTATCAGGTCACGGGTAATCTGCAATCCTTGCACAATTTTTTTTTGATTCACGTAGTATTTTACTGTTAACCCGTTTTGCTTTCTTACATACTTTGGCTATTCCTGTAAGCAGTTAGGCTTGCAAGGGGGTTTCCATGCTCTCCATTACATCACTGTAGAAATGTAGAATCCTTACCAACTTTTTTGTTTTTTTGTTAAAGGGTTTTTATTGCAGAGAAATGGAAACTCTGCAGTTTTCAAATTTGTGGAAGTGACTCAGTAAGGGTCTATTTCAATTATGTCTGGAATTCTTTTTTCATGCCATTGTGTCCCTGTAAAACTTCGTTGTGCCAAACTGCGGGATGGCTAATATAAACCTGATCATTTAAAATTGATTATGCAAAGGCATTAAAGAGAAGTCAAAAATGGGCAATATATTTGGTATCAAAACTGGAAGGGGGAAACTGTGGTGATTCATTTAAATTGCATTTGGATAAGGAAAAATTGGTACATGTTGAGAGAGGAGATTGAAACATCACCCACCTAGTAGCCCACATTGTGAGTGGGAACTTTTTAAACAGAGTTTGGCAACCCGATTTTCGCGATGACGTCAGGGTGGTTTCCTGCACTTTTACCAGTTTTTGCCAGGGATCTTGGCCAGGCCTCTTGACTGTGACTGTCTACCGATTCCCGTAATCAATTTTCACGTTCATTTATCACACTCAGTTTGGGAGCTTCCGCGGTTGGGAATATACCAGAGCTTTCGAACAGCTAAGGGGGACATAACAACGGCCCCATAATTTGATGTTGCAGCAGTGGGGCACCACAGCAAACCAGTTCTGCCATGTTTCTTCTAAGGTCCGATGATCTTGTATTGTATGAGATGGCAGAAGCATATGGCAGATGGCATTGCATGGCAGAACAAACTAATTGACGCAATCGTTCAATGGCGGTTTTGCCCTGGGGTGTGAGCGGAGTGAGAAACCACCGTGACGTCACCGTAGTAAAATCATAAACAGGGCCCAATATCCGCCCAATTCGCCGGGAGCGGATTCCAAGTGCTTAAAAAAGTCACTTTTCGTTTGTATAATCCATTTTGATTTTTTACGAACATAAATATATAACAGTATAAATGTAAAAAAACATATACAATTTAATTTCCAGGGCCACTCCTTTGCCTTTTGACTTCTCTTTAAGAGTCTATTTGCACCAAATCCCGGTATTAAGCCTATAAGGTACTCGCCATGGCGAGTGTAGCTAAAGTAACAGAGGCTTTCGAGTAGCCAACTGAGCGTAACTTCTCTAGACGAAAAATACTGGGCCAGGAGAAACTATAAAACCAAAAACAAAAAAGGCTAAACGACATCACGGCCGGCCACGCCATAATAAACTTTTGTTATAATAATAAAGGCGAATATTTGCAAGATTACATAACCCGGCTCGTCATTTTGTGATTGATAATGGAATTGCCTTGACCGCGTGCAAATTAGTCTAACAGCATCTGCATCAATCAATAGAAAAAAAACGGACCGAAGAATGGGAAATGTCCTTCAGAGGGAAATCTTGCAGACAGACAATAATCAGCACGAAACATTTCCCTGTATTTTAGACCATCGAGTAGCTTGTTACCACAGGCTACCAACTTACCATGACTATTGGGCGAATAATTAGAATATGAACGTTGTAAATTAAATAGTACATTAGTGAAGGATCGTGAAGATCACATCAAAGCCAAGTGGGTGTTTTTTAAAGTTAATATAAAGATACCTAAAAATTGTAACCTGTAACAAATGTTTCAAAAGTTGCAAGCTGATTAAACAGATTTTTACTTAGTATTTGTTCAATGCTGATCCTCTATTGATCTCTAGAGGATAAATAAGGAAACGATTAATTTTCTACCGTAATGTTTCTAGAAAAAATCTACAGTGGTCTATGGGAAGAAAATGTTAAAGTGATTTTATTGGCATAATTCTATCGGCACATATATAAGTTTGGATTATTATCCCTAAATAAAAAGTACCAGATGTTTTTCCTGGCCATTGGAGTATTCCTTGCGAAAAAAAAAAAAAAAATTCTAAAGATTTATTTCCGGACAAAGTGTAAACAACTGTACAGCCAATTTTCATGGAAGCTACCGTGTTTATTCCCTGTGGTATAATTTACAAACAATGCATGCCAATTACCGAAACAGAAGCCCAGCGAAAATTAAATCCCACGTGGACTTCAGCAAGTTTGCCAACAAGCCCCATCCTTGTGAACTTTCGTTCGAGCCACACAAAGGATAGGAGCAAAAAAGTTCGTTTAGAAATTTTTATTGCAAAAAAACTACACTTTTTAAAAACTTCAGTGATTTGAGGAAAATGTAAAGAGGGGTGTTTTAGATTTTAGGATATTTCATTTTGTGATAACAAAGGTTTTTAGTTGGCCTAGACACTAACAATCCATGCAAAACCATGGACATTTTTAAAAAGGGGGTCCGCGAATATTTATTAGTTTTATCGCAGTCGCACTGTAACCACTGCTTTTTTTTTTTTTTTTTTTTTTCTATACAATGGGATGGCTACACAACAGTTTAATTTTATATTATATAGATGAATGGAGGCACGGACGGACATTTCATTGTCTACCGAACACAATAACAGGAAGTTATATTTTGCAGAGTTTAGAGTTAGACCAAAATAAGGTTGTGTTGATGGCTATGTTAGATTTCTTACGGCCGCCTTTGACCACTATTAATCATACCCACTCTTTTTCTCGGTCTTATTACAACAACTTTGGTGTATCCTGGTGCACCACTTGCCTGGTTTCAAATCATATATGGAAAAAATCGCAACAGCCGTGTTGGCATTGATGGTCATTTTTCACAAGAAATGGAACTGTGAGTGGGACACCCCAAGGCTATATAATGGGCCCTTATTTCAATTTACTGTTTATATTCAACCAGATTGGTTAGAATCCCCATTCGGAAGTACCATTTTACTGTTTCATATATACGTGATGACCAACCTCAAGGTTGATTATACTGCTATATGATTCCTAAGAAAACCGGGTGACATACAAATTATGCCATCATCGTCTTCAATCCATTGTATAACTTAAGAAATAAATGACTGGAATGAAAGCAAATCATTTTAAAAACTAAATATGGACAAAAAACTGAAAATTTATCATTGTTTGGGGTCCAAAGCACAATGATTCAAAACTTAATTCATCTTACCATACATCTCATTGTTGGTAACACCACTGTGGAAAACTGGGTGGAGCCGGTTCCAACATCAGTTCGTCTCTAGGGGTGCCACTGGACTCTCCTTTCATCACTGCCACCAAATCCCTTGCACGCCCACATGTTCCTCCAGAAGGTCCGCCTCCCCCTCTCATGCCACTCCATCGCCTGGTCTTGATTAGGGGTCCCGGTGGTGCTGGTAGTTTTCTTTCATCTGTGTAAAACTCTCACTTTTCAACTTCAGAAATATATCCCGTATCAGAAGATATTTGGACAAGGAGACTCTTGTATTGTAAACCACAAATTGTTCGCGCACTTGTTATCTCACGCTTAGACTACGGTAATTCCCTTCTCGTTGGTACCACCAATACAAATTTACAAAAGGCTTTCAAACTTCATTCCAAAAACAGCTGCCCCCGTCTCATTTGTGGGTTTTTTTTTTTTTTAAAAACGGCGTTGTCATGTCTCTCCTCATTGTGTCGACTTATTGGCTCCCAGTTAGGGAACGTGTTAACTTTCAAACTTTTAAAGTTGCTAAACCATCATTTTTCAATGTTTTAAATGGGCTCAGCCCCCAGGTACAGTGCTGGATGAAAATACACCTATCTTCCTCTCTTGAACCGTGGGCAGTCGTCGGCTCCGCTCCTGCTCTGATAGTACCAAGGATTATAACATACCTTTTTACAAGACGCTGCATTGTTGACTATTCTTTTGATGTCTATGGGCCGCATGTGGAGGAAAACAAACTCCCAAAAAAAACATATTCGGGAGGGACTCCCACACTTTGTTGATTTTTTTAAGAAATTGTTAAATATACCTGTTCATGTGATTAGTTTAATTTTACCATGAGTTATTTATCTTGTATTCTGCATTTGTTTTGTTAATGCGCCTTGCTTGATATTTCATTGATTTGGCGCATACTAAATTTTTGTTATTATGTGTATGTATCCCGGGGTGCACGTTTTGGAGACATTACATTGCCATCCCATACGCGGCAAAATACAATGGCTCCAATGAATTGGCTTGATTCTGTAGTCCTGTTATTGTCCAAGGGGGTGAAAACGCATTCAACAAACCAGTCGTCCGTTGCTGGGCGCTGACATTTTGAATATTGCCACGGAAATAAAATAAAATTATCAGTTTGGGTGCTTTGTATACACACACATAATGTTCAATTCGATACAAAACAATCCGCCAAAAAAATATCAGTTGTTGGATGTTGGGTGCTATTGGGGGTTTTAAATTTTGTCCTACCCATGGCCACACACAACGAATGAAATTGAAATGACAACATCGTCGTTCTTGATTTTTAAATAAACCGCCCTAATGAATACATCTTTCACCTAAGCAGGCATTGCATTATGAGAAAAAAGAGTATCTGGCAACATGATCAGGTACACTGTTATTATACCTGGCCACCTCTAACACTTAACATCAATTTGTATCACTACCGTTAGTGGGATATGCAAAGCGGCACCCCAAGTATGTGGAAGAAGCGGAGGGCAAGCCATTGCTTTCTATTGTTGGTTTACTCTAAGTTTTCTTTGTGGTCGGCAAAAAACATGCGAGGACACGGTGAATTTCTAAAGAGTACGTAACGTTTTGCCCCTCTATCCTATATAGAACATATTGGTTATGTCGCTTATTTCCAACATATTTCAATGAGAAACAATTTTTTATTAAATATTAAAACCGGCTTTAACCACCTGCTTGGGGCTCTTTTTGGATGGACCATATGGCCGGTTCAGTGCCTCAATTACGAAGCCAAGGTTTCCAATCCTTGTATAGAGATAAGTGTTCGAAAACCCACTAATGCGCGGTTCAGCAATCCTACGTACATTTCAATGTATCGAGTTAGTAGCGCTTCTTTGTATGATTTGAAGAGTTTTTCCAATTTTACACAATTAAAAAAACTATATTTCTCAGGCTCATTTATAAAAAATTAGACAAATTGTATGCCATTTTAATAAATTTATATATTTTAAAGGAAAAAAAACGTTAAAATTATTTTTTAACGCCGTGTTTTTAATTTTAATGTTAAAAGTAAAAAAACACAATTAGTCTTTCATCAGGCCAGAACTTGACTCACCACCCAACATCTTTACAATTGGTGTGGATGAAAGAAACTAAACATGGCTTGTGGCCAAAACGATAAGCGTAAATAATAAAACATGGCAACTTCGTAAATCGTCTACTGCCTTCGGAAAGGTAAGCCATGTAAAATGGTGGTTTTTCTTCGCAAGGAATACTCCAATGACCATAAAAAAAACCATCTGGTACGTCATATTTAGGGGATATTCATTATTAATATATCTAACGGCCGCAGCCGAGATGCTGTTCACCCATGTAGACGGCCAAATGTCCCCTGGTTTGTATTTAAGTTGGGGATGTTCAGATGGATCATGCTGGATGTCTCGCAGCAAAATCAACATCAATGTAGTCCTCAAAGGGGCGACGACCCCTGTTTTGGCACATGGACTTCCAACATGTGACGTCTGAGAACTACTTGATCATCGCCACGATGACAGTGCCGGCAAATCGTATCGTGCGCACGTCGTTGGGGGGCAAACAAGAAGATGGATGAAATTGGAGGATATATCTCCATTATATCTGTGCTTTGGTCTGTGCTCACGGCCCCAGGATATGTTTTCTGTACTCGCAAAATAAGAAGCTGGCGTAGGTTTTGCCACCCAGTCTATCCTGTAGCACGCTCTTCATGGTCCAGGTCTCAGATCCATATAAAAACAGGTACTCTCTACACACGGCTCTAAAAGAATTTCAGCTTGGTTGAAGTTGAGATAAAACCAGATTGCCATAAGTGGTGTTAGTTTAGTGCCAGGCATTCCAAAGGCTTGTTCCTTTGCGTGACCGGAAGTCTTTCTTGCTGGTCGGCAACATAGGACCCTGATACTTGCAGTCGCTTGGACTCTTTTTGAGTTTGGCTACCATCTGTTGTGCAGAAGATAGGTTTGATGAGCATCTTCCTCATTGACAGTCATTATATTCATTATATACATTGTATGTTGCCGATAGATTCATACCCACCAACACACTTGTTACAAATGTTATGAACTGTGGCTATATCCGAAAAAGTATACAGTGTACATTGCTAAAATTGCACCTGCGTTACAACACTACGCCCAATGGAAAGCATAAGCTGGTGTGTTGCTAGAAAAATTTCACATCTCACGACGAATTGTTACAAACCGTTATTGTGAAAGTGAACTCTAAATTCGTACACAAAATGGAAACGCTGGTTGAGGTTTCCAGTAATTCTTCTTCAGTTTTACAAAAGAAACCTTTTTAAAAATCAGTGAAGGGACATTTTCGTGATCCACAGCCTCTCGCCCTGCGACTTATCAAACTGGAAGTCTTAACTAGAAGCATAGTGTTGGGTGCCCCCCCAAATTCTTATTATTTTTCTAAATTGTACCATGCAAATGTTACAGAATTTTCAAAAGATTTTGTCTACCATACTTGCTGACATCAATCCAAAGCAGGTTATAAAAGGAGGATATCAATTTTATCAAATATTCATGTTACCAGGTTATTTCGCAAATATTTTTTTAATCCATAAATTATGCTGCTATTCGGAAGTTATTCTGTATTATTTGTTTTTGCAGCCATTTTGAAAGCAAAAAGCTATATTGTTAACGCCTTAAAAGTGACGGAAAATTGATTTCCAGTAACACGTGACAGAAATATTTACTGATATAGCGATGATTCGACTATTATGGCGTTCCCTGTGGACGCCATTCCTTGGATTATTTCGGGAAATCCACGTTGCAGACCCGGTTTTGTGGCAGGAGGAGATATAGTCCTCTGGATTCATAGTCCAATCTACAAACGGTGATGAATGGGGCAACCGATTTTAGTTGACTCTTCAACAACTTTTAGTTTTCATCAACGCTTTATCCCTTGTCGTCTATGGAGCCAGGACTATGGTTCCGGGTGGCCACCATTCCTCCTTTTACACCGGCAGCCAATGTATTTTTAAAGATGTGGGTTGTAGATTAAATGGGTATAAAATTTTCACCCTCTAATCTGCATTTACAGAGATCACAATTTCCAAAAATTTAAGAGTAGGAGTTTAAGGAGCTAATTATCGCTGACCATGGACAATTTATAATCGAAGCAACCTTAGCATTACAACTACAATAAATCTGACATAAGAAAAAATCTTAAAATGATTCAACACGATTAATTATAAACAAGTTTTTCATTTGCTTGAGAAATGTTTTCCTATTAAAATTCAAATAATGCAAAAAATTTGTTTTAAAATAGATAATTTTACATACCAAAACTAATTGAAAACAATCAGCGGAAGGTTGAGGTGGAAGTATGAAGTAAGGTTCTCTTCTCGCCAGCAAAAAACTATTCCTGAAAAATGGAAAATTTTAAGTCAATTCAGCCAGTTTATTCACAACAATTCAAAAATTTACAAATCCATACAAATACAAAAAGATAAATATTAAACATTTAAAAAGAGAAGAAACATTTCTGGCGGTTTAAAAAGCGAGGCCATCTGGGACCATGAGATATACGACCAGCGGGTCTCGTACACGAACATAAAAAAAAAAGGACCTCATGAAATTATTAAAAATTTAAGTACACAAGAAATCCAATTAAGTGGAAAAAAATTTAAAAAAAAAGGGAATGGGCCTAAAAATTTAAGCAGTTGTTGGGGTAAGCACAGGACAAGAAAGGGAAGAAAGAAAGGTCCACATTTTGAACAGTAAACCGTTAGAAGTTAGGACTAGCAAAGTTAGAGAGTCCAAATACAAATTACTAATATCCTAGTCCTATTATTGTCTTTTCAAAGGGGGTTGTCATTGGTTTATGTACAAAATGGCCTAATTAAATATTTAAAACGTACATTTCTCCATTAACCGAATCGCGACTCCAGGTCGCTTAAAATTATAACATTACCTTGGACTGCTAGACATTGCATCCATTCAAGCAAGAGAGGAATCCATAAGTTGACCACGATTTTTCGAGCTACTGAGAAGCAGCAGGACAAACGATGAGTTCCGTTCCCCTCTGAAAAAACTGTTTTGGCTTCTTCTAGTCAAAAATATTCCTATGGGAAGCGAAGAAGTGGGTGTAAATAAAATTAGTACCTACCAAAATTACCTCAGTAGTAAAGCCTTCTTACAAAATGTTTTGTCTTGATATTGTGCTGATTTTATCTTTAAAAAATAATTTCTAAACACAAAATATGGCCCAGGGAGTTTCAGTTACCCTTCTGACTATTTTTTCAATTTTAACTTCTTAGACATGTCACTTTTTTTACCATTTTCCAAAACACTTTTCAGCCAGAGGGGTGCCAGACCAGATCTATTTACTGGTATGGAATTCTACAGAAACCCTCAAATTTGTAAAAATCAATGCACTGCTGTTTCCATTGCTTCATTATGTAACTCAGAAATAAAAATAACTTACTCTTTGCTCGTCATAGCGCCTGGCCTTTGGGAAGTCCAGATGGGGGGGGGGGGGGTTACTCGGAAAAGGGCCTACTAGAGTGGGGGTGCTTCACTCGGGACAAGCTGTTTGTTACATGTATGTCCAAGCCAAAAGGCAGGCTACAGCTGATAAACATGACTCAAAAAATAGCCTCACAATTTGGATAAAAGAAAGAAGCGCAGCCATCATCTGTGTACACTCGGGTCGCAAAAGCTGCTGTATGCTTTATCCATATGGTATGGCTATTTGAATCGGTTACGGTAATACAACAACTGGCACAGACCAGACTGCAGAATTTTGCACCTTATCGTACTCACAACTAGCTATACCACTCATTTCGGCCAGCCAAGTGTACACCATATTTCATATTTCCACACTCTATTGACTATACCTTGTCTGTCAAACTCTCCATTGTTTTCAGTGGCTGTGCCCCTCCCCCCACGGTTGTAAATAGCTTCACAGCCCATCGCTGATCCCAGGGGGGGGTGCCGGGGGTTGCCTTGGCACCCCCCCCCGACGCCCGGATATTTTACTTTTGAAAGGATACATGTATTACCGTACAGAGAAACAGAAAGAGAGAGGAGATGACACTGTTTTCAGAGAATTGACGTGATCGTCTCGACCATTTTTTTTTAAATGACTTGCAACGGAAGCACGTGCACCCAAGACTCACCAACTTCCATTGAATTTAGAAGCGAATTATAACTTCCGCACAACAAACAAATAGGCGATACGCCATTTCTCCCGTTAGGGGTCGTTTCTCCGAAGAATTTAATGATGTGCAAAACTTAAACGCGCGGCACGACCGCTCTGTTGCGTATGGAGATGCAGCCATGTTTTCTTTGCTTTTTTTGCTACAATTAGGATATACACGTAGTGAGATGACAAAGTTGGGCAAAAAACACATTAGCGTTGTTTTAAAAATCAATAGCTTTTTGTACTTTTTCTTGAAATATTTATGGCGACAAACACTCCGGACTTTTTACCTTGCGTGTTTTTGTTACCTTAACATATGGATGCTTGAATGTTGCGGCATTTCAAACATGAGTAAGTGTGCCTGTAATGTTAAATACTCAACCTTCCGTAAACGAATTACCAAGTACATCATTTACTCAAACAGTAAGAATTGTGTGTGTTGGAAAACTGTGTGCATAGACCACATAGAAAATTCGATTCGCCACTATGTTGTTTTTATTCCCCGTTTTTTTTTTCACAACTTTTCAGGTGTTTTGTGATTATCATTGATTATGATCATGCAAACGCTTGCGGTATTATTACCTGTTTTTTAGCTCGATTTGGGTATGAATGTGAATTTAAAGAGGGCTGGTAAGGATTAAGGTTTGACGACATTTTGGGTACGTATTACGCGAATTCGCGGCAAACTTTTAGCAGCATATTGGTGGATAAAATAGCATTTTATCTGTGCGCGTAAATGCGGAATTTGCCCGTTTTCTAAACCCGATTCTCCGAGATTCGTGGAAGTGCGCTCAAATCCCTAATCCTGACCAGAAAATAAAATATCAAAACATAACCACATTTGCATCTGAAGAACTTCTAATAACAACGTGCAACGTGTCATCCTCTACGCTTTTTTCAAGAAAATTGCCAGACCAAGAAAGGTTTTTGATCTTATGCCTGTTTTACGAATGCGACAGCACCCCAATCTTGTCAACATTAATGTTTTGTTTTTGATATAATTACGGTCGTATTGGTTTCACAATGCTTATTGTGCCAACCTTTTACCTAACTCGACTCTTTCCAACCATGACTGCACCACCCTCCGTAAGACAATGGTGCGAAGAGGTCCTCCACATCACTGTTTCCTAACTCTATGACCTAGTGGGTAGCTTCAAACGAACTAAAACAAGTCCTTTAACTCCTGTATAGCACCCTTTATGGTTCTGTTCGGAACCTATTTTAATAACCATTTTAAAGGTTGCATTCCTTCGAGGGTTCCATAAGAGAGAAAGAGGTTCTAAAGTGTTGCATTTTTTTTTTCCGAGAGTGTATTAAACTTTAATGCTTGTTTGGAACATTTTAGGTGATCATATTCAGTATTGTAGAAAAAAAGGATAATTCTTAAAGATTATTATAACCGCGTCTCTCTGAGACTAATTCTGGACATTTTCAATGTGTTAATAGAAGAGGCATACCTTGAAATACTTTTTTCTCTAAGGGATCTATTTGCCCCTTCAGATTCATTTTTTTTATGGCAGGTTTTATGCCAAAAAATGGCTATTTTTCAATGGGAAGTCCATTAATACATCTAACAATTCTAACAAACTAATTTATATGTATAACGCGACATCTCTGGGACGGAATCTTAGGAACATTTTCAATGCCTTTAGTGGCAGTGTAGAGACATACCTCTACATTAGACAACCTAAGGTTCGTTCATACGTCGCTGCACTGTGCAGTGCAGTGCCGAATATACCGTCGATCACTTAGCGCACGCAACTCAACGTAACCTGCTGCAGCTGCAGTTAAAATTAAATTAACTCGGATTGTGCAGTACGCAAAGTCAGTATCTGGACAGAGACCGTGACTTCGAGCACTGCACCGTACTGACCGAACCTTTAATGCTCACAGTGCACCTTCACCTCCTTCAGTGATGACTAATATTGTGGCAGGGTTGGGGGCCATTTTTTTGCCCATTTAACAACCCAAATTACTTAATTCCTGCTTAAGCAGAGGAGTGTGGGCGCTTGGACAGCACTTTCTTGTAGTTTATTCCAGCTATCTACCACTCGCTGACTGAAGAAATTTTTTTCTTACTCGAGTCTTGATCTGGAATTTGGCCAACTTTTGTGAATTCCCGCGTGTGTTCTGATAAACTGCTCTTTGGAAAGAAGGTTCTCTGATTTAATCTTATCAATTCGGTTTATAATCCTGTAGGTTTGGATGCTATCTGCTCTTTCATGTCTCTTTCCGGAAATTTCCAGAGTTGTTAGATGAAGTCGGTTAATCGCTGCTCGCACGAATAATGTTTGAAGACTATGGTATGCAATTTTGTTGCTCTAGCTTGGACCTTCTCAAGCATTTTTCTTTTCTTTTCTTTTTTCCAGATAAGGATTCCGTGCTTGAATTGCCTATCGAGATGGGGGGCGAACAGTGAATTTGTATATTTCAGGATGATTTTTCTTACTTCTGAAGGCAAAATTTTCTTTTGCTCACCCCCAGGCTCTAGTTCCTTTCTTTCCGGCAGCTGCACATTGGGTTAAGACCTTCAATGTTTGTTGATTTGGATGCCCAAGTCTTCTCCTCGACGGTTTCTTTTAATGTTGTTTGCACATTCGATAAGAATGATGGACGATTGTGATACCAAAGTGTATAACTCCACATTTATCTGCAATTGCACTTCATTTGCCCAGTATTTTCTGCCCATTCATGTAGTTTTTCTATCAATTGCATGCATTTGAATGTCTTCATTGGGTTGACACTACTCTGAACTTTTTGGTGTATCTGCGAAATTTTCTTCCTTATTGTGGCTTTTGCGCTACATCGCAATGATCTTCCTATCGTTCATATGGAAAAGAGTGTGTTCCCAACACAGTCCCCTGCACCACTGAACTTGTTACTTGCTTCCACCCGGACTCTGCTCTGAGTCAGTTACCCTTCTGTTTGCAGCCAGCCAGCCACTGATTTCGATCCCAAGTTAGAATTTTAAAAAAACGCTTTCGATGCCCATGTGATTTGATTTTGGCTATCAGCTCCTTTTGTATTTACTGTGTCGAAGGCCTTTGCCAGGTCGAGATATATGACATCAACTGGTGGTTCCACTATCTAATGAGCTTGTGGAGCATTCCAGGTATTTTCTATGATGATTTTTAGTCAAGATTTTCACTTTCCTAAAACCATGTTGTGACTCGCGTATTAGAATAACTTGTCAAGTGCCTGTAAATTGGTATCTCTAATATGGGGGGGGGGGGCTTTACAATACTATTCCCTGCGACTGACGTCAAACTTTTGGGCGATAGTTGACTTGCTTGATATTGAAACCTTTTTGTAATCGGTTACGATTGGTGGGCAGACTCTCCAGTCCGGTTGGAACATATCTTCTTTGCATGAGACTTATTGTAATAAAGACAGGCTAGAGGCTTGCACAGATTCATCAGCAACATGTTTTGAGGATATATGGAGGGATTTCGTCCCTGGTCCTGCTGTCTTTGGAGGGGTCCAGTTTTTTAATTTAATCTTTGACAGCATTTGCAGTGATTTCCATATCCTTTTGTTTCTCCTCATCCGGTCCTTGATATATGTCATCAGGAACTGGAACATTGGTTTCTCTTCTGTGAACACAGACGAGAAGAAGTCGTTAAGTGCTTCTGCAGTAGGTTGTCCTGGTGGTAGTACACCTGCCTGTGTCGGTTTTTCAAAGGGCCCTTCATCGTGTTCTTTGACTTTCTGTTTTAAGACCCTGCGTACGGCGTTAGAAGCATATTTAGGTGGCATCGCTGTAATGATTGTTGCTGCTCATTTTCTTTTCAAATCTTCTCTTAGTCCATCATCACATCTATCGTAGCCTCCTCTCTGTCTCTGTTTTTGTATGTGCTCTACTATGTCGTTTCAGTTTTCTTATTCTGATACCTCTTCTAAGCTCTTTGTTTCCCCATCCTCCACTAGTTTTTTGAGCTTTCTTTGTGGAGCCCATAACGGTTTTTCTTTAGTAGATTGGTTCTTCACATTGGGACAAATTTTTGAATAAGGTCCTGTAATTGGTGTAACCCCAAGCTTCTTCATATCTTGGTTTTCCAATTTCGTTTTTGTGTCATAGTTTGGCGTTTCTGTAGTCTCTTTTTGGTTGTAGCTTATTGGTTCAACGAGGTAATTAAGTCCCATGCACATGGCTGTGGTCGCTTGTAGAGCGCCCGCCCCCATTTTTCAAAAAAAATGGGATTTTTTGCACTGTTGCATTGGTAACTGGCTTTAAACCATACCTGTGAATGTTTAAGGTCGAAAATGTCTGTGTCTCACAACCGAAAGGAATTTTTGTAATTAGAATAATTATTATCGGATCCCGATAATACTGCAACGGCCTTCTAATGTTAAATAGGCCCGGAAATAGCGCCATGTACGTTTCTACGCTCATCTGTGCCAACATCTCAAATTTTGAAATTGGGGGCCGCTCTTCAAAAAAATGCGTGCCATTAATTGCTTTAAATGAGCATACCATGTACCTTTCGTCAATCATCTTAAGGTTTGAAGAGATTAATATAAGTCAAGTATTGACTCCCCTGTCTTGTAGCTTTCTAACATGCTGTTTTCCATAGGTTTGTCCATAACAACATCCAACAAGGCCTCGATTTATTTTGGTAATTGAAGTCACCAATGACCATTATGTCTTCTCGCGTTGAGACTTCTTAGCACCTGGTTTAGAGCTCAATTTTTGATAGGCAGTGTTGTATTGACTTCTGCATGTATACTATCCCTAGCAACTAAATCGCATCTCCCCCTTCCCCTGAATATCACACCAAGGGCTTCTTCATACTCATCTAGGGACGGGACTTCCCGCAACTGGACTTCTATATTCTCTTTAGAATACATTAGTATACCTTATACCTCCAGTGAGTCCTTGTTTTTTCTGTCCAACTTTGTTATCTGATACCCTGGAATTTGCAATTCAGCGTTTGATACATCACGTATGGTTCCACGTTTCAACAACCCCTAAGATGTCTGCTTTCCTGGTCCAAATACAATGCAATGTCATCTCTCTCTTGTTGACAATACTTGTGCATTACATAATGTAATCTAGTTGCTTTTCTTATTGCATCTTCTTGTCTTGTGTTTGATTAATCAAACTCGAAGTTTTTACTCATGTTTTAGTGTCTATACTCTAATCGTTTCATTTTCTCCACCGGTTGGTTACTCTTGCAGCCGTTGTTTTGAACATTGCTGCAGTCATTATTTCCTTTTTGGCTGTGAGAACCTCCTCTCCATGGTGCCTTTCCATTGAATATTTTGTATCATCCAGCTGATAAATATGAGTAGAGTGAATTGGTGGCTTTGTATGCACGTATTATTACGTTAAATTGTATCATTCATTAGTGACTGCTGTCCCTCTCACCCTCCCTCCTCACTATTTTTAATTTTATTTCAACCATTTTCAATTACGAAGTCTAAGTTCTTGTCCGAGCTCAGCTTCTCTTTTTTCTCTGTTCATAATGTTTAAATCTGGCTTTGTAAGTTGACGGAGGATATTTTTTTAAGAACGAAATGTTACAAACCTCTCAAATTTTCTGGATCGGTTTAGACCCCCTACCGGAACTGTTTTTGAAGGTTTGTATCGGACAACAGGGGCAAAAGCAAACGCGCAAACCTTGTTTTGAACTTGCCCTGCTATCGAAATCGTTCCCCATAGAAAAACTATGCTTTGAACTTTCTGTCGGCACGACAGAAAGTAGCCAAATCATCCATCTTATTACATAAGACGGCAGTCCCTTCGGCTCATTCAACTTCAGGTGTGGGATCTAGTACATGGTAAGCAATCCTTCCAAAATTGATAATACTGAATGGTCGAGAAAAATTGGTGGGGCGCTTCCTTATCATGTCAAATCTCCTCATGTCCTCTTTATAATACAGGGCGGATCGCAGGACTTTTTCTCAATAGAGGGGGCGCCAAAATTCCAGTCGATTTGTTGAAATTCTGAAGAAGCGTAGGAGGACACAATTCTGCGACTGCTTGGGCGCCCACAAGGTAATCTACACGGCGCCCGACGACCTGTACCGTAATTCTTAAAAATCTTACAGGGCGCCTTGTCGGGTAAAAAGGTATAAATTTACAGGGGCTGGCGCTCTAACATTCAATTGGCCCGGCGCCCTTGTGCTCTACAAAAAATAGAGGGGCCGCGCGCCGGGTGCGCCTCCCTCCTAAATCCCCCCTGTTTCAATATACTCCTTTATATACCTTATAATTGTGTAGTTCTTTTTGGTACTTGCAAGAGCGTTGTTCTTGCGTTTTTTCATTTGCACTTTTTAGCAAGGTTTGCTTTTATCCTGTGGGCATAACTCTCTGCTTGTCCCTAATATCGTTACGATATTTCACATGCAGCTTGTTGTGAAAGAGGTCCTTCACTGATTTTGTTAAGAAGACTCGGTCATGTTGACAGTAATCAAAAACAATTGTACATGACGAAACAAAAAATGACCCACCTGTGACGAAGTTTGATGTTTTTCGAATTGGGATATTTTCTATTAATCTTATGCTAAATGACGGATTTTGTGTTAAAAAAGTCACGGCAATGTGATGATTCTGTAAGCTGATCTATTTTAAACCCCCCATTCAGTTCCATAATTTTGTCCTGAATATTAATTCAATTAATTATATATCAGATTATTAAATTTTTTAAACATATTAAAAAAACCAACAAATAAAAAAAATAAAAAAAATAAGACAATTCTTCAAAGTTCAATGTTGGAAATCAACGTTGAAGGAAGACTTCATTGGAACTACGACAACAAACATAATTATAATACTTTGTGGACTGGCCTATCAAAGTGTCTTTAGAACATGCTATTTGTGCAATATTGTTAAAAACATAAAAAAAAAAAACTAGAAAAATAAAAAAAATATATCTTTTTCAAATTTGTTTTAAATATTCATTGACCAATGGAAAGTTCCCTCTGATAAATTTATTTTGTGCAATATTTTAATGCAGAGAACTCCTCATCAAAATCTGTTTTCAAATTTGTCTAACCTGCTATTGATCCGTAAATTTTCTCTGAAATCCATATCATTTTGTACAATATTTTGTGCAAAACAAATTGTTGAAGCAACCGTATAGACTTGTTATTGTTTTTGAGAAGAATGTTTTGTTATTACTTTTTAACATGCCAGTGCCACATAACGCACTTTTAGGAAAAATATCATTGACGCATATGAGTGAGGTATCTTATTTGTTTTACGCAAAATGCTGTTTACTCTGTGGAACTCCTCCACTGGATTGGGTGTGGGAGAAAATAATGTGGAACTGTGGTGATTTCCTTCTTATCTGCTTCCTTTTTTAAGGCGATTGCTTCACTTTTCTTTTCACTTTCACAGAATACTGTCAGTCAGAAAACATGAGTTTACCGATCTAGGTCAGAAAAATATTGCATCGGTTGAAAGATCTTGGTCGAGTTGACACTATCAGCAATATTCCCTGTGGAACGATTTTCATACACCCTGTAGAAAGAAGTGCATACCTTGAAATAATTTTTCCTCTAAGTGTGCTAAATTGATCCGTAGATTATGTTAATGGGTCGATAGCACCCGGTTTTTTGCAACCACAAAAAAGATGGTCCATGTTCCTCAGCATTTAAAGCTGGAAGCGTTTACTTCGTACCATCTCAAAAACGGCGATCGATCGAACGTGATTTTTAGATCGGTTTGAATCATTCTATTAGAAGATTATGAAGTGAACACTTGTAAATTTCCAAAATTGTTTTCTATCAAATTTGCATAGAAAAAAATTTGTTTTGGGAAAGTGAATGTTGCAGAGTTCCGCGTGAAGCGTGGT
>JAMKCH010018549.1:0-22289 GCA_023653785.1 Ophioderma brevispina
CCTTGCCTCCTCTGCAACACATTTTCTTTAACATTAGTTTCAACGTCCCATTGAACTTTTCAACCAACCCATTGCAAATCGGATGATATGGCGTTGTTGTCAACTGTCGAATTGACAAAAGCCTGCTGATCTCTCGCATAACACCCGACATAAACTGGGGCCCTTGGTCACTTAAAATTTCCCGAGGAAATCCTAAACGAGTAAACATAGTCACTAGCTCTTCAGCTACTCGTTCGGCTTCAACTGACTTAAGTGGAACCGCCTCAGGGTATCTGGTCGCATAGTCTACTACAACCAAGATATACCGGTTGCCCTTTTCAGACGCAGGCTGTATTGGGCCTACTAAATCAACTGCGACTCTTTCAAAGGGAATATCGATTACAGGCATGTCACCTAATGGAACTCTTGTAACTCTCCCTTTTGGCACCATCCTTTGACAGATGTCACAGGACTGACAAAATCTTCGTATATCTGCCTGAACCCCTGGCCAATAGAAGTTTGATATTACTTTGTCACTAGTTTTCTTGGACCCTTGATGGCCACCAAGTATCGATTCATGTGCCAACTGCATGACCTGTTCTCTATATTTCAATGGAACTACAACTTGCCTGAACTTATTTCCAAATGAACCGCGTGGAGCTTGAAACTCACGATATAAGACTCCTTTCTGATAAAGAAACACATGCATCCCTCCATTTTTACCAATCCTTTCTTTGCTTGACTGAGCCAATTCTCTACATTTCCTTAGGGTCATGTCATCCTGTTGAGCTTGTTTCAACTTCTCAACAGTGACAATTTCACCACTACAATTATGACTGACTGTATCATTAATGAAAATGTAGATATCATGTTTGTAACTGAGACTTGGCTAATGTGAATGATATGGTTGTTATTGGCGAATGTACACCACCTGGGTATCAGATGTTTAATTTCCCAAGGGGTAAGCCTGATTCCCGGGGTGTAGACCATGGTGGCATTGCTGTCATTTACAAGAAAGTCCTCAATCTCCAGAGTGCTCATGATATTGATGTTGAAGTTACCACCTTTGAATACGCAAGTGTGAATGATCCTATTAATGGTATTGAGTATATTATTGTGTATAGACCCCCGCCATCCCGGGAGAATGGTTTCCTGGTTTCTAAGTTTTTGAGAGAAATTGAGGACTTCATAAGTGAAATTTCATTGTTTCCGAGGAAGGTCATTGTGTTAGGTGACTTCAACATACATGTTGATGTCCTTCAAAATATGATACCAAGCGTTTCATGACCTGCCTAGAAACTAATGACTTTCACCAACATGTTATGTATCCAACACATAGAAGTGGTCATATCTTAGATCTTATAATGTCCAGACCAGGTGATAAGTTAATTCGTTCCTGTGATGTGGAAAGTGAATTTTAACCTTATGGTTGCGTGTGAAATTAAATGTGCTAACCACCTCTCGCCAAGAAAATGGTTAAATGTCGTAACTTTAAGGCCATGAATCAAGCGGAATTTAGGTCTGATCTTTGTAATAATTTGAGTGGTTTACCATCTGATGTTACCTGTGAACAGTACCTAATGAGTTTGATGCTGTGTTAAGCACCACCATTGACAAGCATGCCCCACAAAGGGCTCGGTATCGTACTATAAGACAACGTTATCCTTGGTATAATGATGATATCAAAGATCAGAGAAGGTTGCGTCGTAGGTTAGAAAGGAAATGGAGAAAACATGGTTCTTTAGAAGACAAGCCTATCTTGAGCAAAGGGTGAAGGTTAATAAGTTAATCGATACTGCCAAAACTGAATTCTATCATGAGAAATTATGTAATTCAGATGCTAAGGGTATTTCCCAAATTGTTAATACCTCTTAAACAGATCTGGTAAACAACTACCGCCTTGTGACTCCACTCAAACCTTATGTAACAAATTTGCTGACTTTTTTGAAACAAAGGTTTCCAAAATACGTGAAGTCCTTGACAAGGACAAGCTAAATAATTCTGGTGATCAAAAAACATCTACTAATGATACTTGTATTTCATCCTTCACTGACTTTGAAAGTGTCTCTGAAGAAGAGGTTCGTAAACTGGTTCTGAAGTGCTCCAATAAATCATGCAAGCTTGATATTATACCTACCTGGCTGCTTAAGGACCACTTGGACATGTTTGTTCCTTACCTCACCATTTTAATCAACATGTCTTTGTCTCAAGGTATTTTTCCTAAACCGCTGGGCCAAGCAATTGTCTCTCCAATTCTTAAGAAACCATCCTTGGATTGCAATGATTTTGCTAACTACAGACCAGTTGTCTAATATAAAGTTTGTTTCTAAACTTATTGAGAAGGTCGTTTGTAAACAAATAACTAAATATATGCAGTTGAACAGTCTCTGTGAGGTGTACCAATCTGCATATACTCCAAACACAAGTACAGAGACTGCACTCATCAGAGTAAAAAATGAGATGTTGAATGCCGTAGACAGACGGGAGGTCGCACTACTTGTGCTTCTTGATCTGTCTGCGGCATTCGACACCATGGATCATGATGTGCTGCTTTCTCGTCTCGAGATTAAGCTTGGTATCTCAGGTAATGTTTTACAGTGGGTTCGTTCCTACCTTAACAGTAGGTCCACCCAGGTCCACATAGATGGATTTTGTTCTGATTTTCATTCACTTAACTATGGACTACCACAGGGCTCAGTGATGGGTCCACTTAAGTTTATTATCACACTCTTCCTGTTGGGAAATTATTCGCAATATGGTCTTGCATATCACTTGTATGCAGACGACACACAGATCTTGACGTCATTCAATCCCAGGGAACCCAGTGCACTCGCTGAAGCTCTTCGCAGACTTGAAGCTTGCATTTCTGAACTAAATGACTGGATGTGTATGGATAAACTCAAGCTGAATAGTAAAAAGACTGAATTCTTTGTAGCCGGCACAACTCAAAGTCTCAGTTTAATCAACCAAATTGAACTTAAAGTTGGTGACAGTATCATACGACCATTCGAAACTGTCCGAAATTTGGGCATCATACTTGATTCTCATCTCTCAATGACTCAGCACATAAATAGCATGATATCTCCCTTCAATCAACTTCCAGCTTCGCAACATTCGCCGTATTAAACGTTTCTGGATCATGCCATCCTTCATGCAGTTGTTAGAGCACTGGTACTATCACGCCTTGACTATGGCAACGCTCTCCTGTATGGAGCCAAATCAAAGGATCTAGATCGCCTACAATCGCTACAACACAAGGCTGCCAAATTGATATTTTCTGCAACCAGATTTGATAGCCCTTCTCCACTCATGCACAATCTCCACTGGCTGCCCATAAGAGACCGTATAAATTTCAAACTCTGCCTTTCCATCTTTAAGTGTTTGCAAGGATCTGCACCACAATATCTAATAGACCTTATCACAATAAGAAAACCACACTCTGGGCCATGCGCAAGATCATCAACTGACTCAACTCTCCTCACAGCTGTTCCGGAAGGAATCGCATTGGCGATAGGGCATTCCAAGCAGCCGCACCAACACTGTGGAACTGCCTCCCACAAAACATCAGGGAGGCAGGCTCAGTTGCAACTTTCAAAAATGTTTGAAGTCTCATTACTATGTTTTCTGTCTAATTTTAAATATCAGTTTTGCTTTGCATTATATTCTGCTGTTCTTGTTATTTCCTGCGCCTTGATCTAGATGTAAAGAGGCGCGGTTATAAATTCTGTATGTATGTATGTATGTAGGTTCTGATACTTTAAGGCCTTTGAATGGTTTCTCTTTATGTCTTACTTGACTTCTAGTCTCTACAGCATTTGCTAACCCTTGCCCTGATGTTTTCATCTCCAACCTAGCCTGTGTATCACATCTATGTTCTTGCAGGTCCCTTCCCCAATTCTGATCTGGATCATTAGGACCACGTACATTAGGGATATTTCCTAATATAAGGTCATAAACAGGGTTTGACATGCACATGGCCTCAACTGTACCTGTATAGTATGGTGTATCTACAAATATCCTAGCTATAGGAACTGTTCTAGCTGTACCATCTATCAAAATACAGGTCTTCAATTCACCTGTCAATGCACCATCACAAACTAAACTCCTTTTAACCACTACTCCTGTACACCCAGTATCTCTTAGAACACGCACCCTATTGTTACCAATCTTGCCTTCACTGAGTGGCATAAGATTTACCCTTGTTGCATTACATGCAGCATTTAAAACTGGCAACTCATGACCACAACTCAATGTTACAAACCCATCTTTATTAGCCAGCTCTATGTGTGGATCAGTCTTTGCAATCATACAAGCTACAGTACTAGGAATGTTGTCGCCATTTGATCTACATGTTTCTTTTGCATTATCTTGTCTATGACAATGTTCTTCCTGATGCCCTATGTTAACCTTTTGAATGCTTTCATTTGTACTACCAACCCCACCTAAAGGTTTTGAACACTGCCCCTTTAATTCTCTACAAGCTGCTGACGTTGCACTGAAACGTTGATGACAATCTCTAGCCAAATGATTGGTCTTACCACACACAAAACAACTGTGTCTGGGTCTGCCAGTATTTTGACTAGACCCACTATTACCTTTCGGAAATGATTTCTCACTTGTTTGTGCTTTTCCTTTGAATTGACTAGTTCTATTTGATCTATTGCTACTTTGTGCTTGCCAGCCTCCCCTAGCTTCTGTAAATTGGTCAGCCAACCTAGCCATCTCGTCTATGTCTTTAGGCTGTCTTTCCTTCAAAAATAAAGACAACTCTCGAGAACTAGATCTTAAAAATTGTTCACGCAATAACAAATCTACTATGCCTTCATAGTTCTTGAACACATGGCCAGTTCTACCCATCTATCTAGATAACTAGTCATTCTTGTGACAAACTGTGCTGCAGTTTCACCAGTATCTGGCTTTGCATTACGAAACTTATTCCTAAAACCCTCTTCTGTTAGCTCATAACCTTTTCAGAAGTGCTTCTTTCAAAAGACATAGTCATGGCATCAGTTGCATTTCATAGAAGAATATACAGAAAGACTTTCCAGTTAACAAGGCCACTGAGATTTATAGCCCATTCCCCTCCTCTATCCCAACATTGACTGCAGCATATCTTTCGAAACGTTGGAAGATAAGAATCATGTCATCTTGTGTTCGTTGAAAACGGGCAATTGGGAGGTTTTTGTTTTGCAACATGATGTGGTGTACTACCCTGAACTAGTATGAATATTCCCTTTTTTTTTCATTTTTCGAGCCTAGCGCATTCAAGTTTTTGCATAATCCATTTATCTTTTACTTTGTCCCATTCTCTTTGCCTAGCCCTCTTCGCATTGTTCATCCCTTTCCTGTTTCATTTTTCCCTTTCATCACTAACAAATTCTTGCAATTCTTCACCTGTTATCCAACGTTTGACCGCATCAATAAGTTGTTCTATTTCTAAGGCCGCATGAATAGAAATATTGCACGAAGAATAGCATTCAGTACAAGGTTGGAACCCTTTACGCAAAGCGCAATCCTATCAATCTTGGAACCAGGCTTTACTTATGTGCCCTACCTTACTGCACACACCAACTCTTGATAGCACTTGAGACTGCTGCTTCTAGCTCATCCAATGGTAGAAGTCTTCACCTAATACAATTTTAAAAAAAACCAACAAGCATTAACTTAATTTCAAACACAAATGCTCTTTAACTACATTTAATATGAAGCCAAATTCATCTTGTGCTTTCATATATACACAAAGCGGTTAAGCTCAGACGAGGCCCAATTTAAAAGTGTCACAACTAAAAAATAGTGAGCGATTAACCACCAGTATAACAGCAGGTATCAGACAATACTGAGTTTGGAACATACAACACAGATTTAAATGATTTCAAATTGTGAAATGATTTTTTTTTTTTAATTTAATTTTATAAAATTGAAAAGATCAAATGTTTTGAGGTTGCAACCATAGTAATTCATATTAACTATACATAAATATACATTTACATGGGTAGATAGAGTTGTAGCTTGAATTGATTTTGATTTCTACCCAATTGCCTTATGCAGAACCACTAAATTTAAATATGACAACTCCAATGTTAACACGCCCCGATCGTGTTTCATTGTAATAACTGCTACAGTTTCAGTTAAAGTTCGTGACGTAACAGTTTCTAGTTGAAGTACATGATTGCCATGTTAGAATTCCTTTAGAAGCTGACCTTTCGGGCTATCAAATTATACTTACATCACCTGATACACATAAAATGCTTGGCGAGATAAAAAGTGAACGTAACAATGAGTTACAGAAATAAAGTTCTGACAAAAAGTCCGGCTTCTCCCTCATCCAGTTTCCCACGGCATAAACTGCAAAAAGTTGTATTTGGAAGTCCTCACCAGTTCCCAATGCAAACGCACTGAAAAATTTATGACATATAACCAATGATAAAAATTGTGACAAAAAAGCTAACTTATGCTTCAATTATTAACCACCCAACCAAATTTAATATTCCCTTTGAAAACATTTTCCCAACCCAACCTTTCCCATTTTGTAGAAAAACGTTAACATTGAAAGCCACATTACAATCAAGTTATGATGCACCACTTGAAAAGTGATTAGAATGTACCCCCCAATTACTAATCCCAATAAATAATCAACTTATCCTGATTCGGTTAAATTAACCAGTTCCAGCATTCTTTGTTGACCCATACTCAGTTACATTATGTTAAAATTGTAATTTTAAGAAGCCAAAATATTCGACTTACTTGGGCTTCCAAGTAATGGACTTGCAAAAACTTGCGGCATCACAGCAAGTAGAGCTTACAGCTTGAGTCTCTGGCTTCACACGTCTCGCAGAAAAAAAGAAAATAAACGCCTTGTTCCCCAAATGGGGCCATTATAGGTAGAAGGAACTCTGCTTCCCATCCCATACACAATGCATCACCTAGGCTTGCCGCAAGCTATCTCTAAGATTTTGTAAGTTTAGGGCCTGCGTCCTCCCACCATGGGTTACAAATTGCAAGTGAGAAACTATTCAGTTTCCCCAAGTATCACACCAAAGCTAATCGCATATGAATAGGTAAGGAATTTAATGTACTGAATGCTACTCTCCCAGCTAATTCTATGGCATTATCTCTGCACAAACAGAATTCCTCCCTTTACAAATCCTTATAAACACCTGGCTGAACTTTAACAATGAACACTTCCACATGGTCAACACAGACATTTCTAGCAACCAAAATTATACAGGTGTAAATGGTAAAGTATATTACAGGGTGAACCAAATTAGTATAGTGTAGGGTGATCCAAATTAGTAAAATAAACTACAGGGTGATCCAAATTAGTTTTAAAAAGTGATCCAATTGTGACAATAATAGGTTTACTCTTCTGGAGAGATAATACTTTGTTGAGGAAAGCCTGATCTGATTTACAAATGGCCCCATCTGTTGAGAATATTATCATATTGACTGGTTAAGCCGTATGGAATGGTTATTTAGTAGGCAGGTTTGGCTATAGACCAGTTAACATCCTACGTCACTTCTTTTGATGCCTGCGAATCCATTCCTGCCAATCGTTATGGCCCGTAGTATTAAAACTCTAACAGATACAATTGCCCAGTGTGTAACAGTCAGGCCGACCTATTTCAAGATACCAGGCCCTAACATGTTTACAAACATTGCTGTTAACTGGTCTATTTAAGTAGGTACAGTTCAAATAACTTTTTTACACGTATATCTGACCCCGGATTCTGACACCACGAATTAAAGATCTTGATACAGATTTATTCGAGGTGACTACCGAATGTTAGCCGCAGGTGGCGCAAATAGCCTAAGTAGCTGCAGGCGCCATTAAAATCCAACAACAACAACAACAACAACTGTTAGCCGCAGGGGACATACAGCACGCCCAGTCAGGTGCTGTTTTTTCGGTAGGGTTTTATTGGTAGGGTTTATGGATTACCGGTTTGGCACGCCGCTAGACCGTTTCTTTTTCATGTCCTGATATTGTTATTTTTTATGAGCCTTAAAGCTTCGATGTTATCCTGATATCAACCGTGTATCTAATTAAATATATATTGTAAGTGATAGGTGTCTTTGCGCATTTCTTGTACTAACTTTAATATGAATAGCTGCAACTTGTGTATTACATCTTGCAATAATGATTTTTTTGCTTTGTCCGTATATTTTTGTCTATGAAAAGCAAGGTTTTGTTTTTGGCCAAATAGCCTAATGCGGCATGCGCCATTAAAATCAACACAACAAAACAACATGTTTAGCCAGGTTGGTGCTAAAGAGGTTTTAGCTAAGAGCTAATCCTATCTTACGCAATTCTTAAATAGGCTATGTCTTACGCTATCACTATAGCCTCGATGCATTATATAAAGAAACAAGACATAAATTTCCTTCTCCTTTTGCATACGCTCTCCTCATTTTTTTTTTGAATCCCGTATTCGGTGATCAGTCGTTACGGCGTACGGTACTCATGTTCATTGTTACCATTTTAAGTAAAAGCAACATTTTAAATTGTCTTTTTGAAGATTTCTATGAACGTTGATCACTGGCTTGGCTTGATTCGTTGACGATATACATGCATTCGCAAACAGGAAGATGGTATCCGACAGCCCAATCAGCTTTGGTTATGGAGTCACCTGAAAGATTTCCATGACTTTGGAATCACTATCTTGGTTGATTCGTTATCGATATACTTGTATTCTGCTAGGTTAGATTTTTTGGTTGCATAGCGGCTATATTACCGATTATGTTTTTGGAAAAAGATATTTTACATCATCCTGAAGTCATAAGCTTCCATTGGTATATGCCGTCCACTCAATGATTTATCCTACTTTAACCTTTGGTACACAAAGTGAAGGCCATTTTGCGCAGGGCAACATGCAACTCAGTGGTTTCAATCGGCGACTATTCAATGATACACCAGCCCGCATCCATGTGTAGAGATCAGTGGTTCACACTTAAAATTGTTCTTGGTCGCTTCACTCGTTGATACACCCAATTCTGGTCACATTGCCTGGAAAATCGGAATGAGGCACAACATGCCACACCACTTGGAAATCTGAATTGGTGCATAATCCACCAACAGGCGGCACCCGACCTCTTTTTCTGGTGGGGGCAAACGGGGGGCAAAGTGAAATCTTGGGGGGGCAAAGTAACTTCTGGGGGGCAAAATATGAAAAAATTTTTGGAAATTTTTCACCGAATGTGGCCCCAAATCGCTGACTTTTGGCCCCAAATCACTGAATTTTTGCCAGAAATCCGTCATTTTTTCTTTCGACCGGGGGGGGGGGGGGGGAAGAAAAAAAGTTGGGGGGGGGGGGGGTAATTGCCCCCCCATGCCCCCACCCCGGCGAGCCGCCACTGACCACCAAGCTCACCAACACACCATTATACACCCATATAGCCTTTCATTTCAGGCTTCGCTTTATTTTTTAGTTTGCTATGTGCCACCGTCCTTGGGAACTCAGCTCGGCCTCGTCTTGGACTGGTTACTCCAACCACCGCCTTCGGCGAGGCTGTTTTTGCAGTTGGTGGACATTTAGAGGGGTCAACCGCCTCCGCCCCCCCCCCCCCACACCACACACCACACGTGCACACGCGGCGCAACACTTAGCTTTGGTGGAGTCAGGTTCTACCCTATTTGGTGAACATTTTGGGTTGCACTTTGTGTGACAACTTTCTTCTACATAGGCCTATGCTTGGCAGAAGACGACTAGGACCGTAAAATACTGCCGAGAATAACTTATCGAACATACATCCCTGGGGAATAACGATTTGCTGAGGATAAAGACAAGCTCTTGAACAAGTCAAATCACCAGAAGGCAGTGAAGTAGTTATTAAAAACATTTTTTTAGTAAAATTGAAGCAACCACAACGACGATTGACGATGAGATGTTTTTCTGGCAATTTAAAGATTACTTTTCTCAAAAAGGAATCACTGAATATGCTTTTAATCTCATATCATGGAGATCGATTACCCACATAATATGATAAAGTGGTCCTCTTCAGTTTTTCCCTCTTAAATAGGCAAGTTAGACCATTCTGAAAATTAGCCCTCCCTGGCTCCAATGTTGCTATCCACCATGTTAGAGTTTTGTACACTCCTGCACCATTTACAATGCAATCGAACGCTATCTACAGGCCGTCATTTTTTGGTAAGAACTTTAAACCAAATTTACCTAGGTATGACATTTTCTTCCTATAATTTTGATCTGATATAAAACCGATTTTTCAAAGAATGGGGGAGTGTTCACCTAATGAAGAGGGGTTAGGAAGGTAGTTTTAATAGGAAAGTTTTGGAAGCTAGTACTGCTAGCCCACAAAACACTAGTGTGTAGTGTAGGGATGATACTGTGCCACAATGAACAGTCAGATCAATAATGGTGTAGGGGTAATGTGGACACCAATAGGCAGTAAGCTGTTTGTTAGGACTGTAAATGTGCTCTGGATAGTTAATTAAAAAGCCATCATATTTTGTTAAACAATTGTAAATATATTGCGATTGTTTTATTAATGTTCAAATAAATTAAATATTCAATGTTTTTTAATGAACATTCATCAAAGGGCTCTCCAGTACCAACACAATGTTAAAATAGATCTTGATAATGACATCATTAATCTCACCATTAATTAGGTCACATATGTTTACCCAAATAGAGTAGAGTTACTAAAGAGAATACAACACCTTTTAAAGGCACTTATCGGTGATGTGCTAAATCGGAAAATCGAAAAACAATAAAAAAATCAGAGTTTGCATGGTTATAACAAGTATAGGTACCTTAACAAACCACTGCAAGTGCTAAGTCTGAAAGCAACCTAATAAGGACAAATCGGATATTTTAGTAATTACTGTCCGCACGGACCACTTTATACAACACAATTTGAATGGAGAATCGTATTTGGAACACTGCTGTTTTCTCCCCTTCTATCAATTTCAGTGCCAAAAAAAATAACTTATGTTAGAATTCTACAGAATATGCCCCACTATAAGGCCATTTGCAACAAATTGAAATATTGACTCTCAGAATGGATCACTGATTAGTGTCTTTAAGTGTTGTGCCATTGTTCATGTTATGACCTCGTATAATTTAATAAATCCTATGGAGTCAATAATTGACGCACATAAGGTTTATAAGTCCACAGTATTTTATTACGTTTGCAGCTGCACGTCCATGTTTCTTGCACACGCAAAGCATAGCATTATGGATCCATGTGTGTGTACGTGATGTAGGGAATCACCCGGATGTGTAAACTTACAAGGACACTAGGTATTTG
Organism: Ophioderma brevispina; assembly: GCA_023653785.1. Lineage (NCBI taxonomy): Eukaryota > Metazoa > Echinodermata > Ophiuroidea > Amphilepidida > Ophiodermatidae > Ophioderma > Ophioderma brevispina. The sequence continues at coordinate 11,245 of JAMKCH010018549.1, forward strand.
AGTACCTTTAAAGGGCACTAACTTCACTCCTCCCCCTTAAGCTAACATCCTATCTAACGGAAACTCAACTTTTGGGTTTTTGTTCCCCCAAAAAAAAAATCCCTATCGGCTGGACCCACAAATTACTTGGCTACCCATTCCCAAAAATAGCAAGACTTTCAAAATGACTTGACATCTAAACCGTATTTAAATGACCACTATCACTTCAAAGACAACTCTAAACTTGGGCTCACAAAAAGAACCACCAAATTTAGTTTGTTCTAAACTCAAAAAGTTGTCCCTTTTATGAAGTTACCTTTTGGACTTTATCTGAAGTTAACACTTATTTCTACAAGAACTTAAAGGAAACACTTCTACATGCTCAGCATGTAAAATGAAACAGTTTAGTCAGGTTACAGGTTCTTTCTGACCGACAAGGTTTAAAGTACTTATAAGTCAGTTTATCACGCTTTTTCCTCTGACGTTGAGGATATCTCCTCCCATTGTGAGGGTTTGTGGTTTTTTCTTCTAAGCAGGAACTTGCTTAACGGAGCTTGCGGTACCCTTTGCACACCACTCATTTGGAAACTGCTTCAACAACAGAGGGGGTGGGGGACGTGGAATACAGGTAATTCTTGTGTGGTTCAGTTATGTACTGGCACTGGGTCTTCTTTTATTTTGGGGCTTGAATATAATCCGATTGTTCAGTAGGGGGCTTGACATCCTGTGAGCTCAACAAAAACCCCTTGTCAAGTGATCTATGTGAACATACCGGATGTTCGACCGCTTTTGACCATACGTCACTGGTCCCAAACGCCTGCCAAACAATTGCTTCAGACCACTTCGTCTTACCGCGAAATTCAAAGACGTGAATTTGTCCCGGGAGAAATTCACCGGGGAGAGGCATTTTCCCATCGTGGTGTGTTTCAGCTTGTCATGTTTGCGCTTCCACTACTTGGCCAGGAAGGATTAACATGAGACTTAATAGTCTGATCCTGGGTTGACAATGCAGCAAAAGTTCAGTGGTGTACAACGGTTGTGCATGTGGCATTGGGTATTCATTGTAGATCAACACCAAGAAATTGCAAACTCTATGCTGCAAGGTTAAGCCGGAGTTTTACTAGTGTCAATGCTGCTTAAAAATAGTAACAGAGACCGTTCCGCGGCTCCATTGCTTGCGGGGTGATACGGCGGCGTATTTGTGCTCCGATGCCATATGTGCGCGACTCTTTGAAGTGGTATTGAAATAAACGCGCCGGGTCCATTGTCACCACAATGACTTAGGGAAACCGTGGGCTGCAAAAATTGGGCATGATAATAACGTCTATCCATTTGGAGTACGCATCTTTGAGTACGAGGAAACTTTTTCCTTCCTTATCCGCGAAATCAGTATGAACGCGTTCAAAACGACGTGTCGCCTATCTCATGGGTGTAATGGCGCTGCGGCTGGACCGATCTGTACAACAAAACAAGTAGGACAGTCTTGGCGATAGTCTCAATGTCCCTCATCCAGGTTTGGCCACCAGAAAGCTAGCTTCTTGAAAGCGCTTAATACGCGTAATGCCTGGTGGATCCCACTATTAAACTTCATTAGTACACGGTCCTGCAAAACTGAAGAACGCAGGCGCGAAGACCCCAAAGTACTACACCGCATTCAACTGAAAGTTCCATCCTGCGGTTGAAAAGGGTTTCAACTGTTCCTCAACTTGTTATGGCCAACCTGTTGTAATTGTGTACTCATATACTCTGGAAGAGAATGGGTCATTGCGAGTGCCACTCGATTTCCTAGCTGTCACTGGGCAGTTCGTTAATCATGGTAAAGTGAAATAGACTTGGTTCCTCTCCAGCTCTGTATTCCCTTAAGCTTAAATGCACAGGTAAACGCGATCATAAGCTCGGCATTGAGATGCTCCCAGTGCTCTTGAAGATGATATTCATACTGGTATGCTATACACAATAGCCCCATCCTCTGCAATATTGCTGACGCTAGGTAGGGACACCCAATTTCGGTTCTAGCAAGGACAACAGGGTAATGGTTCCGTAATCAGGCGTGAAGTGTCCTGCGTACAGGTACTGCGTGAAATATTTTACGCCAAACAATCCAAGCGAGAGTTGCTCGTTCTGGAGTTGAGATAGTTGCGTTCACTACTAGTCAGCGTGCGTGACGCAAAGCTATGGGTTTACTCGGACCCATACTCCACACATTGGACAAAACTGCTCAAAGCCCGTATTGGATGATAACCGCAAGCAATAATGGTCGCGTGACGTCATAGTGGGTCAAAAACATATCAGATGTCAGCGGTGTGCTTTAGCACTTTGGAACGCTGCGTCGCATTTCTCAGTCACTTTAGATGATGTGACATTTGTTATGTTTATGGCGCACAATGTTGGGTGTGAAGCAGAGAAAGAAAACTGGCAGCCAAAAGCACCTATACTTTGCATGGGGAAATTCTGTTTTTTGCATGTAAACAAATATTGAAAATTAAATAATATAACTTTTATCAAGCATAATACGCTAATGCTACCAGCTGCATTTTGTGAAAACAATTAATCACGAAAAGATTCTGCAAGGAATATAACCAGATTTATGTGGTCTGTCCCAGAAAAACCTATGTAATCATTTTGCTGCCAGAAAACAACAGAGGGTCCAATGTCAACAAGTGACGTAATAGGTCACATCATATCTACGGTACGTGACTACATTAGTGTGTGTTTAAGGGGCCGTGCAATAGTTCAACTCAAGTTGGGAATAAACTTCCCATAGTACGGTAGCTTCCCAGAAAGAAAGGATCGGAGTTCCTGACATTGCATGGTGTAGGTGCTTCAGCGATTCACGCGTACTTTCTCTGAAGACGGGAGAGATACCGCGTTCACGGATACATGTCCAAGGTACGTAACCTCGGTCTGCAAAAACTTGCCCTTGGCATGATTCACTGAAGTTGCCGTATGCTCAAGTCTTGACAACACCGCTCAGAGATGGAAATGTTATATTGACTTTACCTGCCAGATCAAGATGTCATCGAGAAATACAATAACACCATCCAAGGCACTTGCAAAATTTTGCTCCATGGCCTTTTGGAATTATACTGGGGGGCTTGACACTCCAAATGGAAGCCTCGTATACTGGGATACAAACCACGGGGAGTGCTATTGTTAAGTATTCTGCGAATAGGGACCACCTCCATCTGTGATTATGCCTGCGTCAGGTTTCTGAACTGTAGTGAAGTATTTACCAGCCAGCTTAGTAAAAAGTCTTGTGCTGTTAGGTAAGGATAGTTGTCAACATCTAGCTGAAGGAGTTAATGGTTACCTTTGTATAGTCCCCACAAATTCTAACCGTGCCATCCTGTTGGGCACTATAACACATGGGGCAGCACCATTCTGAGTTAGGTTAGGGAACTTAAAATACCTGGGGCGCGTGATCACTTGGGCATCGACTGCTGACTTTAATGCATAGGGGACAGGCCTGGCTTTATGAAATTTTGGACCTGGTCCCCCGGTGGCATTTAAAGCAACATATCTTAGCGGTCATGCAGATTCATCGTGCCCAAGCGTTCTTGGAAACAGCCTCATGCTTAACTGCTACATATGCATCCCATAATCCAGTGTTGTACCAGTTACTGGATACTCTTGCAAAATTGAATTTCAATCCAAGGCGTATCTCCTTAACCATTACGCCCCAAAATGGGTGTTGTCCCTGTACGTTCGCCCATAGCAGCACACTAATCCCTATTTGTTCCTGGTATGTCACTTGTACAGTAGCCTGTCCAAGAATACCTAACTTCGACCATTATAAACATGGAGATTGTGCCCTGAGGGTTTCAATGGTATGTGAGCGCGAAACAAATTCTTTGGAAAGGGGTCTTACGGAATATGATAGACACTTCGATACCGTACGTGTCTCCTATCCATCCCTATAATATGACGCTGATGCCAACTTCAACGACAATCGCATCATATCAATGTGATAATCTTTCGGTCTCACATTATACATGCCTTAACTCTTGATTTAATCAGGGTCTGTTTGCTTCCACGGTATGCAAGGGTGGACTGTCATTCGCTTCACGGACAAATTTGGTAGTCGAACTTGACTTTGACATGTTTGATTTGGACCGGCAAACTTTAGACAAGTGACCTACCTTAGAACAATTAGGGACACTTGTAAGTTTTTGTATTTGCACTGTGCTGCATAATGCTGCAAACATCACATGCTATAACAATTTTTGCCTTGGACCTATCTGAATGTTATGTTTAACCTGCCACACCGCATGGACCAGAGTTATTGACCACTTGTGTAAGCGCCCGTAGCTGTAGCAGTGGTGCGGTGCCGAATTCGGCATGGTTTGGTCTGCCTTTCAATCAACTGGGCAAACTATAAACTGCATTTGAATGCTTCGTTCTTTAATTGGTGAGTCTTGTGGAATATGTCGCACTTCTTCACAACCAAAACACAAATGCATCCGGGAGTGACTATCCAATGCTGAACATTTTTAAAGTCACACTCGATGCTCAATGAAGAGTGCCCGCCCGAGAAGGTCGGCACACGTTTAGTTGTCGAGCTGAGTTGCGACCCCTGTTCGACTTTGCTCTCTCGGCGGATGAAGTTTGGTTCACAAAGTGATCAGTAAGACCTTTACGAGTCGTCGTATGTCTTATAGCTTCTTATCGGCCACTTTATCTGGGTGCAAAATTGTCCTTCAAAAGAGATCGTGCGAGGGGACAAGAAAGAAATTTGAGATGCGACTCCTTGTTTCTTTTTAATGTCAGTGCCCTTAAAGAAATGATCGAGTCTCTCTACATAGTCATCAAAAGCCGTCATATTTGAGACGATCGAACGGCTTCATTTACTGCAAACGTTTTGGCCGCCCTGGTGCTCTTGGCCGATCCACGCTACGTCGCCACTTGAATAAACTTTGGAGTCAATAATTGAAGCACAATAAGGTTTTGTAAGTCCACAGTATTTATTGCCGTCCAGGTTTCTTGAAACGGCAAAGCAGTATGGATCCATGTGTTGTTTACGTGATGCTAGGGGAATCACCCGGAGTGTAAACATTTTAAAGGGGACACGGGGCTATTGAGTACTAAAGGGCAACTATACTACATATACTTCACCCAAGGTTCATTTTCATGTATTATTGTGTGTCAACGTACAGGGTCGTGTGTGGATTTATACCCACTGCAATTAAGCTATTTGGACCATGACTTCTCATCTAGTTCTACATTTTCTTGAACAGTAGTTCAAAGGCCCTGACAGAAGCCCAACATCCCACCACATCTGGTCGATTGTAGCCACTGGCTGTGGTGCATTACTAAGAGGGCCACTTGTATGCCATGGTGGACATCATACTCATGTACAAAAGAACGTAATTAGGGTTGTACATCAGGCAATGTGCGTGTGTACATTGTTTAGGGTATCAAAATCACAGAAACCAAAATTAAAGTTTTTCACTTCTGTAAGTAGGGATTTCTGTCAGGTATCTAGGCACATTCCCAAAAAGTGAGACTAACTGCCACTGTAAAAATAAATTAATCTTCAAATTAGTCCTATAAGACATTATTTTGACTAAATTAATCAAAATGTCTTACAGGACTAATTGTTGAAGCAGATTGACTATTAAAAGTAGTAAGAGGTCTACTCGTACCAATTCATTTCTACTTTCAACTTTCGTGAACTCGAAATTTCAAAGCTCCGTCCTCACCCTCGTCCTTTGGACTCGGGCTTGGACTTCGCTTTTGTATTTCTCGTTCCCTCAAGCTAAAAATTGAAATGAATTGATACAAGTAGACAACTTACTACTCAGCATAATTCCACTCCTACCACCACTCAAAATAGCGTAAAAATTAAATGAATTTAATGGATAAATGCATTAGCTTATTTACAATATTTACAAACTCCTAAATCCGCAAACTCATGCATCAATCAGCTGAAATGACCAAAACTGATTCTTGGATTTACTACTCTGTTTCTTACCAAGCGATACAACATGCTTTGGCAATTTATCATCAGTTTTGAGCTTCTTATGCAGCCCAGAGCATGCCCAGAAGATACGGTCATCGGAGAGCGTGATAATGCATGATTCGCCATTCTTGGTATCCACAAATCGGAAGTTGGTAATTGTGTGCACTTTATCTTGCTCGAGGTTTGCCCATTTGTCCGCGTCGGGATGTTGCTCTTTGTATTTTGTTGAAACTGTTCGAGTGTGATAGTGGCCATGGATATATCTATAGGATTTATTTGTTCAAAATGAAAAATATTTTAATTGTCCAGAATGTTTCGAATTAATTTCCATTTGAAAGTATAAATTACCAATATATACAAATGGGTAGCAGGACTAATAAGAATGGGCTAAAGTTGAATCACAAACAAATTTATCAGATTTCTATGAAGAGGTAGAAATGCATATAAAGTTTAAGAAAGGCGGCCCCACATTTATTATCGCGCATAAAAACAAACTAAAAAAGTATATGGCTGCGAATGATGAACGTAGCGATGTTGCAGATGCGCATGGATGTATACAGCCGGATGAGTGTTTATATAAACAAGACTGCGAAGACTATATTTATTATACAGAAGAAATCACCAAAGATGCCCGGGTTCTGCGTGTGAAAAATTCAATCGTCGATTTCAGAAAATGGCAATATGGCATCCTTTATCCATCGTACAAAATTTTATATATTTATTGCCTATCCAACTGTTTAAAGATATTGCAAAAGTGATTAGCGTACTGCATGTACGGCTTGCCAGTATTAATTGGTGATATGTTGATTACAAATCAAAATTTCGAGCTGCTACTCCTAAGAGCCCCAAATATACCCGATTCCAAACTACCGCAATAACACTGTTGGTCAGTCATTGACAAAGCAAGTTCTCCGTTGATAGAAGCGATATCTTTATTTCTATCAATTACCGTATCATCTATATCACTTATACTCTCCTTTATTAGTTCTATTTGGGTTTGCAACTCATTCCCGGCCCAATCGATAAGTTTAACATTTAATGAATTTATGAACAAAATCAAATAAAATTCACGACCCCGACCCGACCCTGTTTTGCGCTTGTACGGAGGAGGGTGTTCAATGCTTCCTTCTTCCCTTTCTCTACTTCCCTTTTTTTCAAGCTCTCACGAATTTGTTCTTTCACTCTTCATTCATCTCCTTAACTTCTGTCACTAACTCTTCGACGGATTTGATTCTTATGCTCGCGAATAAATCTCACGCTCGCTAAGTATAAGCTGAAACTCTTCATTGCTGATATTATTATCTTTCAGTGCATTTGAGACGAGTCCATTCCGCTGTATGACTTAGCCGCAGCCAAATTCTTGACGCGTTCATGCTTTTCTACTTTCTAGGAGGACTTTGCAAATTGCTGATGACCCACAGTTGGCTACCATCGCGAATGAAACAATTCAAGTGTCAAGTAATTGGTGCAACCTATGCCAGTGCCAAGCGCTGTCATTCCAGCGGTACCACCTGCACCAAACGGCGGACGACACCGATGCGGTACTAAGTAGAATACATGATTTAAACGATTGTTAATCGACGCCTCAATCGACTTCGTGTTTCATTCTCCGATTCAAGGAAGCTTCTTATCTCTTAATCTGTTTAATTCGAATGTGCATTCCGTTTTTTCATTAAGTTAGAGGTGATACAATGGTGGAGCAGTAGGTTCTTCTTAGGCATGATATATAATGATAAATGTATTTTGCCCTCGGTCAACCCTCCCTTATATAAGTATCTCATCATTGGTGATGTTCTCAACATGATGGGTCGACCGAAAGGCGCAGCAATTTCCTGTTTATTAAGATTTCTTTTTTACAAACTTAAAATACCCATTTCCTCCTTTACCCCACCCTTATATTTTACATGTTTACCTAAATTCACATTCCCTTGTTCTCTTTGTTGACAACAGCCATTTATCCAAACACCATTTTATTTGTTGTCATGTTCGAATGTTATGTGGTTAAGCTGCGTTGTGTCCACTTGGAAAGTTTCCGAATTAATATTTCAAAACGGGCCTAGTCTAAGATTGCTTACAGAGTATTTAAACCCCCAAGCGCTCCACCTGATAGTCAAAATTTGGATTGATTGGCTGTGCCGTTTTCGAATCTAAGGTGGTGGCATTTGTATAGACCGTTAGGTCTCCAGATTCCCCGGTTTAGCTGAAAATAGAAAGGTCCACGGGGAAGGAATGAGATTAGAAAGATGCCAAGGCTTATGAATTTTGCGCAACGAAACGAACCAAAACGAACAGATTTTTAAGGTGGAGAGGGGTAATTTTGGAGAAAAAAAATAAACACTGGGAATATGCAATGTGATGCAACTATGTCATGTTGACTCGAAAACCTATTTCAGAAGAATTTTACAGTTTTATTCTTGAAATTCAATGTATAAAGAAAATCTGTTTCGCAAAATCAGGTCCTATATAGAAGTGATATTTTTGCGAACAATTTTGGTTGGGAATTTTCTACTGAACTATTTGATGTTTTGACAGTTTCACGTTGCAATGCTTCTTCTTCGTCAAATCCCTTTCATTTAAACGATGTTTGCACGAGGGTACGGTTGATGTAGTTATTTAGTGCTTATGAAATCTGTTTCGCAAAATACGGGAGTCCTATATAGGAGGTTATATTTTGCGAAACAGATTTTGTTGGTAGATTTCTACTGAAATAGTTGATGATTTGACTTGTGCATGCTTCTCTTTTTCCGTCAAATAAATACCACCTTTCATTTAAACGAGTGTTTGCACGAGGGTTACCGTTTATGTAGTTATTTTAGTGGCTTATGAAATCTGTTTCGCAAATATCGGTCCTCTATAGGAGGGATATTTTTGCGAACAGATTGTGGTTGGTAGATTTCCACTGAACTATTTGATGTTTTGACAGTTTGCTTTTGCAATGCTTCTTCTTTGTCAAATCCCTTTCATTTAACGATTGTTTGCACAGGGTACCGTTGAGGTAGTTATTTAGGGCTTAAATGATATTTTGCGCAACGAAACGAAACGAAACAAAACGAAACAGATTTTAAGTGGGAAGAGGGGTAATTTTTTGTAAAAAAAATTAAACCTGGAAGATGCAAAAGTGATTGCAACTAATGTCATGTTGACTCGAAAACTATTCAGAAGAAGGTTACAGTTATTTGAATTCAAATTGTAAAAGAAAATCGGGTTTCGCAATCATCAGTCCTATATAGGAGGTGATATTTTGCGAAACAGATTTTGTTGGTAGATTTCAACTGAACTTTTGATGTTTTGACGTTTGACGTTTTGAAACATTCTTCTTCGTCATCCCCTTCATTTAAACGATTGTTTGCCACGAGGATAAACGTTGATGGTAGTATTTAGAGTCTTTCTGAAATCGTTTCGCAAAATATCAGGTCCTATATTGAGGTGATATTTTGCGAAACAGATTTTGTTGGTAGAATTTCTACTGACTAGTTGATGATTGACTTGTGGCAAGCTTTTCTTCGTCATAACCTTTCATTTAAACGATTGTTTCACGAGGGTACCGTTGATGTAGTTTTTTAGTGCTTATGAAAATCGGTTTCGTTTTCGGCAAAATATCAGGTCTATATAGAGGTGATCTTTTGCGAAACAGATTTTGTTGGTAGATTTCTACTGACTACTTTGATGTTTTGACAGTTTGACTTTTGCAATGCTCTTCTTCGTCAAATCCCTTTCATTTAACATTGTTTGGCACGAGGGTGCCGTTGATGTAGTTATTTAGTGCTTATGTAAATCTGTTTCGCAAAATATCAGGTCCTCTATAGGATGTGATATTTTGCGAAACATATTTTGTAGGTAGATTTCTACTGAAATAGCTGATGATTTGACAGTTTGACTTTTGCAATGCTTCTTCTTCGTCAAATCCCTTTCATTTAAACGATTGTTTGCACGAGGGTACCGTTGATGTAGTTATTTAGTGCTTATGAAATCTGTTTCGCAAAATATCAGGTCCTATATAGGAGGTGATATTTTGCGAAACAGATTTTGTTGGTAGATTTCTACTGAAATAGTTGATGATTTGACTTGTGCAATGCTTCTTCTTCGTCAAATCCCTTTCATTTAAACGATTGTTTGCACGAGGGTACCGTTGATGTAGTTATTTAGTGCTTATGAAATCTGTTTCGCAAAATATCAGGTCCTATATAGGAGGTGATATTTTGCGAGATTTTCTTATACAATTTGAATTCAAATAAACTGTAAGATTCTTCTGAAATAGTTTTCGAGTCAACATGACATTAGTTGCAATCACATTTGCATCTTCCCAGTGTTTAATTTTTTTCTCCAAAAATGACCCCTCTTCCCACCTTAAAAATCTGTTTCGTTTGTTTCGTTTCGTTGCGCAAAATATCATAAGCCGATGCCCCGGCAAAAGTAATAAACCTGCCTCGGATTCGGATTGCATAATACCAAGTTCTTTGCTGGGATCTGTCTAAACATCATGAAGTCGTGTCCTAACAGTTATTTATTGGGTGGGGGTTGGCATTGAAAACGTTGTTGCCGTTGTTGTTTATATCGTTTTTAAGTTCAACCAACTTCCTTCTATCCAAATCGATATTGTTTCTTGCCCTAACAGAGACGTATCTCTTAATGCCATCTTCATGCGGGAAAACTATATATCTCCCCAAGTCGTACGGCCTGGTATCGGTTCGTGTGAATGATTGCATCAACGTATTGTTTATTTGGTCGCAATCTGTTTCATTCACCGGCATTCCAACATTAGCAATTCTGTTATTATCCATGTCGAGATTTCCCGTCATTGTATCGCCGGCCTTTGCAACTTTATCAATGTGAAGACGTGATACAAAATTAGACACATATCCTGCCGTTGAAGCTTGATGCCTTTGGGTTGGCTCGCCGAGATTTACAATTTTATGACTGTTCATGTCAAGATTCTCTTCCCATGTGTATGAGATTCACCATCTTGCTGTTCAGGATATCCCCAAATACTTGATTGTGCGTCCATTATATATAATATTTATGATTTTTTTCCAGTGTTAAGTCAATGGACTGCCCGTTGTTATCTAGCTTGTGTCTGACATTGTTGCCCCACTCCAGTTTGAAATCA
>JAMKCH010018550.1:0-24041 GCA_023653785.1 Ophioderma brevispina
GAAGATCAGACCCTGTCTTTCACACACGCCCGGTGTTTCTCCCGGACCCTGGCCTGGCTGCAGGCGGTCGGAGAAAACCCTGGTGCCGGTTAGGGCTATAAAATGGTACATTAGGCGTACCGAAGGGCTCCGGAAGACAAAAAGATGATTCATCTCCACGGCCCCTCCATAGGTCCGGCAGCGAAGGACACAGTAAGCCGCGGGGTTACCTCGACCCATCCGAAGCGCACAACGAAACCATCCCGATCGGTTGGCGGCTCCTTGGGCTAGGTCCAATATGTAGTGCTTCACGGCCTCCTCCTGGGCATTTACAAAGGTCCTCATTCCAGGATATCCGGATACTATAGGTTGAGTTCCGCAACCAAGTTTCAGAGAGTTATCTTTGAGACGTTCTGGTACGGAGAGGGGATGTTGCTACAGCAGCACTGTTGTGCCGGTAGTAGTGAGCGCAATCAAGAGCTATAGGTGAGTCTCTCGGTGCGAGACGGGGACATGATAGCGCTGGTGACTACCTCCCTGTTACCTCTTCCACCGCTGAGACTACTAGTGGGATACTGTGCAAAAGTTAGGTCGTGGAGGTAGCTATCGAGAGAGGCAGTGTATTTCCCCTCAGAAAGTGAGAGGGGGATACACTAGCGATCGATACCTACCCTCCGCGGCCTTACGACCCTCCCACAATGTTTTTCCACCCACAAGAAGGTCTCGGGAAGGTTGTGTTGTACACAATTTGGAGAAAAAACATGTGGGATACGGACGACTCCCACTGCGGCCATGGGGCGGTGAGTTGCCCGAAAGGGCAAGTTAGTGCGCGCTATCGGCGCACTATCTTTTCGCGGTAGCGAAATTTTTAATGTGGTTTAGAGGTTTTTGTCGGGCCCAAATGAGACATTTGTGCAAAGGTAGGGTCGCGGAGGGTAGGTATCGTTCGCTAGTGCTCCCCATCGCACTTCTGAGAGGGACAGTCACGATTCAGCATAGCAACACGTGGAAGAAAACAATAATTTAGATCAACCAATCCACGGTTGTGTGTAATGATCCAAACAGGCATGTATGCGAGTGCGGCGTACACTGCAGCACACGCGTTAGCAACGGCAAAACCCTGCGAAAAAGTGAGAAAATTAACTCCTGGACAGAGTATACATGACTTTGTTATATTACAACTTCACTCTACCTTGTTCAGGACCAAGTTGTTCCATTATTCATACATAAGCTGTTTTTACTTCTGCAAAAAGGTGATTGTCATATGTGGTTGACAAATACATCCGTGATATTGATATTTTCTGTGAATGTGTATCATTGCAGTTTGCTCTATGAAGACCACGATCATGGGCTGTGGACAGTAACTCTCTTTCACAAAATTGTAGATGAATACAAGATGCACGCTAGGGAGAACAAGTAAGTATGACTTCCGTGCAGATTTTCAGCATTGGTAAATCATGAAGAGAGAGCGTAGCCTAGTGGTTATGGTGCTTGCCTGTGGCGCAAATTTCCTGGGTTTGAATCCTGGGTATTCAACTCTTGATTTGATCTGTATACCAGATATTGATTAACGGTGCATGTTCCGATCGTCTTTGGGACCCCCCTGATTAACCCCGAAGTAGTATCGATTTTAATATCAGATGAAGGGCCGTATTTTTCTCATTGTTGTCCTGAAATTTGAGCCCTCAAATCCATTTCATTCCCAAGATATAAACAAAAAGCCAACAAATTAATGGTTAACCATTAATATTAGCACAGTATTGAATAGGGCTTTGCAATGTGCATTATTGCTTCTACCATAAAAACCGCAAGTTTGTTTCCCACGGTACTTGATGGGGTGTATGTGCAAGTGCCAGGGTCTCATATCAAGTAGAGAACACAATAGACATTATTCAGAACAAGCACCTTTTTAATACTGAATACTGCTCTCCTCCATGGTTCACTTGGAATTGGGCAAATGAATCATGAAAGCATACCGTCTTTCGGAGGGACGTTAAGCTGTCGGTCCCGTGTGCAGAGAGTCACAGCTGTACTTGTACATCGCAGCCAGTTTCAAATAAGAGTAGATTGAAAACCCCTGGCTGTTCCCAATCCACCCCAGCTTCAAAGCGGCCATGTTAGGAGCATCCGTATCATGGATACACGCTGCCCTGGATCAGCTTACTCAGCTCATTACAAATGATTGCACGAATGAAGGAATAGTAAATCATGAAGTTGTGATTCTTTCAACAGCCAAGTATGGACATCCGGAACCTAAAGAAATAATTGCTTAGCCAGACAAAACTAGCATTCTGTTGCAGGTGTACTACAGTTCCAGCTTGTGCAGTAAGCAGATTTCCTGATTTGTGCAGTTTTCATCATAAGGGGACTTAGAGAGTTTGTTTTCACCACAGTGAAGCTTGGTGACCAAGGTTTTCTCTCAGCTATATACCAACCAATTGGTTGAATTTAACAGGCTATATACCAACCAATTGGTTGAATTTAACAGGCAAGTGAACATTTCAGGTTAAGTAGGAGGAGAACATGATGTGGTTAGATTGCTTTCCTCCATTTCATAGGGTTCTGGTTTCAAACCCCAATTAGGTCTCTTGCTGGGATTTATTCAGGTATTCAATTCTGGATTAATTTCTATAATGCCTATTAACTAAAATCAAAAGTCTGCTTTCCCGATGAACCATGAAAACTGCTCGTCCTTTGGAGGGGCCAGCTGTTGGTCTGACAAACTGTACTCTATGGCCCAAAGATTTCAGTATGTTTGAGTATTTTTCTCTGCTGGACTGACTTTAACAAATCTGTTTTGCTTTGTCAGGTTCACAGTGAGAGATTTCACCTACGATGAGAAGGAGCTGGCTGCAGGAAAGGTGGAACTCAACAAATTGGCAGCCGACAAAAAGAGGCAGTATGTAAGTAGTATTAGTAATTGTGTTTTTGTGTTGTCTGCAAGAATTGCAGAAGGCACATAGGGATTACTCTGGCGTGTGTCTGTGTCTGTGTGTGTGTCTGTGGTCAAAATGTTAACCCTTAATATATTGCATGCCGTATGAGTTCCGTAAGGGTTATGGTGATGTAACTTGGTGGAAAGGAGGGGTGGGCTAGGGTGACATGTTGGTGACCTCATGTGACCTTGGTGACCTCATGTGACCTTTGGCCCCATTCACAAACCACGACGGCAGACGACACTCGGGGTCCTGGGACCGTGATGTATTTTTTAAAATTTGTTTTGGCATATAAAATGCGAGTGATTTTGATTCATTGCAATATTTTGCAACATTTCTCTGGCCTGCTAAAAAGGTTAGCCAGTCTTTGTGTACATTTAAGGTGTGTGGGTCTTTGGTTTGTATGCGTGCTCTTAGATTACAAAAGGTAAGTGCATGCATGGGTGTGGGTGTGTGTGCACACATGTATGGAGGTGTGTTTTTGAGTGCATATACATCTAGGTAATCACTCCAAATGTGGACACATGTCTGAAACATTACATTTTAATGGCCGGGGACAAAAGAGAAAGCGCAGGCCATATCCTATTCGGCAGAAGGTGCAATGGGTTGCAAATTTTTCAAACAAGATATTAGAAAACTGTCATCCTAAAATCTAATAGGTGGGTAGCTAGAATCAATCCTCAGGTTTATTTTCATAGTTAATACACAAGCATGTGTTTATGTGTGTGCATGCACGCATGCAGGTGTGCGTGTGATGTACCTGTGATATGCATGTAATGAGCATGTAATGAGCATGTGATGTGCATGTGATGCGCATGTGATGTGCATGTGATGAGCATGTGATATGCATGTGATGTGCATGTGATGTGCATGTGATGTGCATGTGATGAGCATGTGATATGCATGTGATGTGCATGTGATGAGCATGTGATGAGCATGTGATGTGCATGTACTTCGCCATAGAATACATGTTTGTTTGGGTTTGTTACTTTTCAGGGTCCATTAGTGAGATGGTTGAAGATCAATTTCAGTGAGGCATTCATGGCTTGGATTCATGTGAAGGCTTTAAGAGTATTCGTGGAATCAGTTCTCAGGTGAGTACAGTGCCTTTTGTCTTCTTTGAGTCAGTGACATTAGTGCGACATTCAGTGGTCCCAACATTAAATAGCAAGTATTGATGGAAAGTGCCAGGTGAAAGCACAACCCATGTTTAAACTTGACGCTTGGATACATGCGAGAAATACGGGCAGTTGGAATTGCCACTCTTTTCCACCGCATGTTCTATGGACAAGCACCAGATCTCCTCAGCCAGTTGGTACCTGAGCTGCTCTCAGTTGACCCTCGCCTTACGCACTCAGTCAATTCTCACTACCTTGCTGTGAAAATCCCAAGGCCCAACCTGGCCTTCCACAGAAGATCATTTTCTCCTATTCTCTGTAGGCTTATGGAATACCCTTCCTACTAATGTAGTATCAAACCAGGACTTGCAGAGCTTCAAACACCACAGTAGCCATGTAGGCACACAAAGCACCATTTTCAGGACAACGGGTGAATCTTACACTAATCTTCATTGAAGAAAAATATTGAAAGTGAACATAATCTGTTAAACATATGTGTGTTTCTTCATTTGTAGGTATGGTCTTCCAGTCAACTTCCAAGCTATGATTTTACAACCATACAAGAAAACTCACAGAAGACTGAGGACACAGTTAAATCAATTGTATACTCACCTGGATAGCAGTGGCATGAGTGGTGCAACTGATGTAAGTAACTAGTGTCATATTGCCCTAAAATGATCAAGACCCTGGATGATGTAATGGGAAAATGTTAAAGAATTCACCGAATCAAGACTCCAGATTCTTATAACACAAAATGGGGACGTATCGCAATTTTGGGGAAGTAAAAAAAAGAGGGAAAGATCCTATTAGTCATCCCGGTGATTTGATCCAATTGAGGTTTGTGAACTTTGACGAAATGGGACGATTGGCAGATTTACCATGCCCCCTTTTGCCCAAATTTAGGCTGAAATTGGTCGAAATTCTCCAAAGAAGGGTGAAAATACATATTTTGGCCCATGTCGTCCCGCTTTTTTGAGCCAGAGGGGGCAACTTATATTAAGTACTTCATTTGCATATTCTGATTGGCTAATAACAAAAAGGCAGCCCACATTCTATATTCTCTGAATATAGCAAGTGTGCAAGCCAAGAACCACAATTCTAGTTTACGGCGGTCCGGAAAGTGTGTAGTCTGTGTCACAGACTGCGAAAGATATTATCTAAATTAGTACTGCGCGGAGAGATTAACGTTTATCAGTCCGTCATAGCGTAGTATGCAAATTGAAAACTAAATCAATACCAAAAATATCTCCAAGGAAACGAAGGGAACGCGAATTCTAGGAGATTTTTGCATCAGAGGGTCCGTTACTAGGTTTTGTTTTGTATGGATATGTATAATCGTAATTGGGTCTGAAACTATAGAACCTAGCGAGAAATTGAACGTTTTTGTTGGGTACTTTGGTGCTCGCAAACACGGAAAAAGTGAACACGCAATCGCTACGGGCCACATCCCTTTTCCCCACAATGCATTTCGGTATTATTCCAGTCTTGAGAATTTTCAAACGCTGGTTTCAATTTACGCCAATTTTTTTTTCAATTTTAGAAACAGGATATATGTACTTACCGGACTGCCGTTAATTCTATTATTCATGCTTTAATTTTAAATAAAATAGAAAAAAAAAGACAGACAAACAGTCCACCCAGTTCATGATGTTAGATTTTTTCCAGAGTGTGTTTTGAACAAATCCCATAATGCATTGCAGTGTGCCTATACTGTACTGTGCTAAACAGATGTCAGTACTTAAGGATAAAAAGTGTTCCAAAAGTTAAAGAACCATAGGACAATTTATGATCATGCTAAAAATTCCCTAAGTACTAATGCTTCGTGAGCTAACATGAGCGTAAAAGTCAGGATTTGTATGTGTTAAGAATAGGATTTTTGTGCGATCACATGACCCTATTGAGGTGAAATTTCCCAAAAGAGTGTGCTAGTTTTTTTTTGTGGGATTGACTCAATACACCCTCTGGATTTTTCCATGCCAGTTGTGTTCACTTAAAGATATGATGTCCAAAAATCCAACAAAATATGTTGCGATGCTTGTATAATTTGTATTCTGATTTGTTTACTTATTTTTCAGATGGCTTGGACATTCCTGGATTTGCATTGGCACAGCAAGAATACTACCCATATGTGTATTATCCACTACTTCTCAACTTCTGGGAGAGGGCGTGATGACGACATATGTTTGTTCTTAGATCTAAGCCAAATATCAACACAAATAAAATCTAGAAGTAAACATGTGTCTCAGTGTGTGAGAAATCTTGGTACATTTCAACTAAATTTCCACTGCAAGTGTCCTGTTATACAAACTGGTAAAATATTATCGCAGAAATGTTATATTTATTATAGTTTCAATTTCTACAATACTTTATAGGATATCTTGGAATGAACCAACTCCAAACTGTTCTTGAATGAACTTTTTTGCATACTTCCAAGTTTTTTTTTGTTGTTAACATAAGTGTTCAGTAAAATGCACCAACAACCTTCAGCCATCCTTTAACCCTTTTCTGGACCCATGCCAGGCAACTTCATGGGCCTCACACACAAGGGACTTGAGGGATAGAGATTAGCAATTGCTGACCTCCCGTCGGCAAACATGTGTGGACACATGAGCTGATATCGGGTTGCAATTTCATTGAAAAACGGCCTCGAGGCGAGACACTCTGGCTAGAAACTAGGGCAGTCTGCGGTTAGAATTGCTGTCTCGCTAGTTTGAGTAATGGTTCAACTTGACTGCGCTAAAACAATGGAACCACTGAAGCGAATCTGGGCTAGAAGTAGCCCAAAGTCCGGGGAACATGTTAACATCCTATGTGCACTAACCCAACTAAATGGTGCTTTCACCCTGAGACACATGTCATTTACTTTGGTTTTATTAAAATTATTATATAACATTGTATTATCAATATGCTGTACAGTAATATACCAAATGAAGATATCTATGGTGTTTCCTTATTGATGAACCAAAAGTAAAGTCTTTAAATGATGGTTTTTAAATGTTAATTTTTCTTATTTCCTGACTACATGGTTTCTTTGTGGTGTAGAATTATGTACTAAACTTAGATGGTTATGTTCGTACAGACTGAGAGTTAAACCTAGTACTGAGAATGGATAATGTCATCACCCACCATAGGAGTGTGTTCATATGCGTATTCCATGGAAAACGCTTAATACGGAATAAGCCTAATCTCGTTGTAACATCATTCCAAGTGGCACAATTCTTCTCCCATTGAAAATCGTCCTCCGTGGAATACGCATTTGTCCATAGTGACAGTATCGCGATAAATCTTAATATCACAATGATTCTGTGTAAAGTTTCCATTTTGCGATATAATTTCCATATTACGGCGATGCACCAGATTGCTACTCGCAATTGAAAAAAAACAAAAAAACAAGACGATAGATTAGGTGCTCAAGCTACAAAAAGGAATGTACTTATCATAAGTGATTACATACTGGATCTTACAGGTTTTATTGCAATTTTTCAGTGTTTTCCCAGTGAATTTTGGCATTTTTAGCAATATGGTAGCGGAGAAGTGAGTGCAGATGTTTTTCAAGGAGTACAAGATGCAAGTTTGTGTATTTTGGCTTAAAGGTGCAACGAGAGATTTCAAATAACAGGTGTCCCTAAAAAATGTGAAAATTCTGATTTTTGCCCTGATGTAAAGCTTTCCATCAAAAATATCCTCATCTGAAAGGATTAAGCTGAGAAATGTTTCTTTGGTACAAAAATTGTGAAATTTCTAATTTCGTATAGGAGCAAATACGAAATTCAGCCTATGTTTTATATTGAAATATAAGCTAGTCAAAAATCACCTTTTTCTCTCTTTTTTAAGACATTCCTGTAGCCAAATACAAGGTAAGAAATCTATTGAGGTCTAATCTATATGAAATAACTACTATGACACAATATCTCGTTGCCTCAAAATCTCTCGTTGCACTTTTAAATGTAAGAGGGAAATTATATGCAATTTTGTAATACATTTACAAGCTCATGCTGTCTTTCTGATTTCTGATTGCACAGTGCATAAAATTTTCACCCACGTGCAGCTGATATTGAAGTAGTTATTATACAATCCAAAATGCAGAAAAATATCGCCCGACCATACAACAATTGATTTGTCCACAAAAACACAATAAGGAAGTAGGTCTTGATGAACATCCTACCTAGTACTATGTTTTGCTCCAGCGGGCTTGTAATCCTGTAAAACAAAAGAAAATGCTGCTTTAAATGAAAGACCAGAATTTTGTTGGGGTTGACAGGAAATTCACAGAGTGGACCAACTTGGACCTCAGTGATTTCAAACACAAAAATTGTGAAAAAACTTGGTCATGAAATGTTATATTTTTTTTATTTGATAAAATTGAGAGAATAGAGTACTTGGAAGTCTCAGCAAGCGACACACACTGGGTGGTTTGAACCAGCACCCTACAGCAAAAAGACATCTGAACCAAGAGCTGTGTTCTCTCACCAAATTAAATAAGGTATCAAAAGAAGTTATAACAAAGCATTATCTTGTTTTCAAAATCTAAAGATTAGATTAAATGTGAAGAAAGATTGTGTTTGGTCTTCTTTTAGGGAAAGCCTCTTTTTGTACAATGTATTCCATGACTCATTGCCCTATGTGGTGTGGTTTACATTAAAATTGCCCCTATTCAACTTTTCATAGCCTTCCAAGACATTACTAGGGGCACATGGTACAGTGGATCAGCGCTCGGCTCATAAGCATAGGTTGTGGGTTCGAGCCACGCTATCGCCAATGTGTTGTGCACTTGGGCAAGGAACTTAACCTTGCTTGCCTCTTTCCACCCAGGAGTATAATGGGGTCCAGCATATTCTGGGAAGGCAAAACAGACTCGCTATGCGCGGAGGATGGCGAACCCCCCACAGCAACATTATATGATGATTCTGCCCAAACGCAATGACATATAGATGGGCACTCCCCCTTCGTGCGTCACCAATTTGCATTTTGCGATACATTACTATGGTTTATAACACTTTTGAATTCCTTTTAGTTTTTTTTAGTAGCTGTTTAGAAAGCATTTTATGTCTATTATTTTTTTCTTTACATGGTTTTGCTAATTGTATTATTTATAAAGGCTGCATGTCTCAATTCAAACATGATAAATGTACAAGACCTTTTAGCCGTTCAATTATTTTTAATGGCAAAAGATTATGTAAATATTTCATCTCATCTGGTGATGCAAGTGGCAATTGTAACTGTAGTTTATGTACACTGTCCAAGTTTCTTTGTGTGCATTGGTTCTTTGAATGGTTCCTAAAGGTGAGTGTCACTTAAAAGACACAACCAATTCTTCATGGAAGTACCTGTGAAGTAGCTGTTTTAGTAGCCATGGAGTACCCCACCTCATGTACCACATCACTGGCCGCAAAAGTGGGGTTAATCATCCTCCTAGGTTACACAACGCCAGTAGCTAACCACTGTCACCCCATACTGAGGCCTGCATGGGTACTGGCCCATGCCAATGACGTTTGACTCAGTGCTGATTATTGTGTATTTATAATCCATTAACATTTTGGATCACATATGTTTGTATGTTTTTTTACACAAAAGTCATATATAGGGGTTTTTTGGTGATGCGCGACTCCAATATATAGTTCTAAGCTTGAACAGGATCAAACGTCATACAACAACATTAGAAATGTTGGCCGCCCTCTATGGTGCCCAAAGTGCCTGCCTACTTGGCAGCCGGTAGGGAGTACCTGTGAAGGTAAATCCCGTGGTGTAGCTGCAGAGGTACTCACTACTGGTGGCTTACATGGTACCTGTTAGTCACCGACCGGCAACTGTAGAGTACGCTATAGTATGGGTACTTGCTAATTAAAGTAAAGCTGCTATCCACCCAGTTGCTTGTGTACTTTGCAAGCACTTAGTTGTAGGCACTGCATCAATAATGTATCAAGGGGTACCCTTGGAGCAGTGCTAAGAGTACACATGAGTAGCCTAAGCTCTGGGTTCCACCGTGATTAGGAATCTTGCTGTGTAGCCACTGTGGCAAACCATAGAGACACACATAACCTCGCCCTTTTGCTCCTTACTCAATCTAAATGACTATTAATTTAACTATTTATAGTGTCCTCCTCCCAAGGAATTTATCTCACAACCATAACCTGGGGGGGGAAATGTGGTCTCTCCATAGCATGGAGTTTCTACAGTTTTTTAATACCTGTAATTTGTGCAGACCAGATTATCAGGTTTAGTTTTAATTGAAAAAAGCCTAGAGGCGAGACATTCAAGAAATCTTATGCAGGGTTTCTGCGGTTCTGTTCTCTAGCGGTTCAATGGTTTCAGCATGGAGACTAGCAGTAAGGGGGACATGAAACCCGTTGAGATGAAGATAATAAAGGGAAGTAAAAAGAAAAATATTAAAAAAAGGGGTGGGAAAGAGGGGAAGGAAAAAAGGAGAGGGGAAGCTACCAAAAAAACAGTCAAATCCGGAGTAGTGGGAGACCGGAGAGAGAGGGGAAGAAAGAGTGATTGTATAAAAGAGGAGGAACGGGTTGTCAACGTGCTAAAACAATGCAACCACTGATCGAATCTGGGCTTGAAGTAGCCCAAAGTCTGCTCAACTTGTTAAAAAAGTCTTTGATAACTTCAAACTGGCAGAGTTGAAAGCCCATTGAACTTGAACGACAGGGTTAATGTGAAAAATTAGTAACTTTTAAAAAATTGCTCACTATACAGAATATTGAACACTTGATAAATTTACAAAAGATTACTATATGGTATTTGTGACGATTTTTTGTCTGGAAATAAAACCTGTTTAACTGTTTGGTTTTTTCCTTTTATTTTCTACTATGCATATCCATATATAAAATATGTACAATAATTTTAAAAGCCTGAATTTAAAGATGGTTTTAGCAAGTTCTGGTGAATGAAAAAGCCAATTGTTTGTGGAAAATCCTGTGGAGCCTGATACAGCTCTGACTCGGGGACAGAAACCCTTGACGAGTGCGTACTTCCTGGTTCTCTGCGTGTTTACTGCAGAAAAACTGCACTTGGCCTCTGATTAGCCACCGAAGCGACCCCGCGCGCCATACTCGCGTCGGGGGGGGGGCAATGTCCATTGACAAGGGGGTATCATCGGGGTCCAAGCATTCCTCAAAATGCACCCTAAATACGTATTTTCGAGGCTTTAATTTTCACCCCCCTAACAAGTATCATTAGCGCAATTAGCTACCCTCAACAAGGATTTATTATCTTTCTTTCTTTCTCCGATAACCCTAAGGCCAGTAATTTAAGATGCAATTTTACCCCTTTATAAGTAAAACAAAAACCCAGAACTTATCTTTCAAAAACTTATTTCAAAGATTACTACCTTCAGTGTATTTTTTGGCACAACCACAGACTTAGGCTATACAGGCGTGGTGCTGAAGCTTGGTGTGGCAGAAAATATATGGAGAAAGTTTTTTTCCCTGGGTTTTCCAGGAAAATTTTTTTTAATATGAGGATGGTATTCCACAAGGGAAATGCATTTTGACCAGGGAGCGGGTCCCGTATCAAAAAATTCTCATCAGGACGGGGGCAATGACTAAGTTCGAGAAAAGGCGACGACATGGCCCGCGAAGTGGCCATAGCGCTACGTAAGTGGGGAAGGGTAGATCATGGGTGGGTAAGGGTGTCCCTTGCAATGTTACTTTCCAACGCAACTTTTTTCCATCAACGCGAATTGATAGAAACAATTTGAAATTGTAAGTGTTCAACTGTAGCAAAAACTATAGGTATATCCATGGGCTATTACAAAAACAGATTTTGATGGATTATATTTTGTGTTGATTTAAATCATTATCTAAAGTGTGCAAACGGGAATTCATATAGTGGCGCGGGAGGGTGTTTTTCCTCTTATTGCAAGTGCGGAACCCTATAGCAATGTCTGGTTTCCAAAACAGTTTTCCATCAAATTTTATAGAAAACATTGTCCATATTTGTAAATGGTTAACTTACTTTATAGAATTTATAGAAAGCCTATGATCCACGGTCTTAAAAAGTAAAATTGTAGTTCATGATAAGGTTTTATTTTAAAACTAAGCAATGTTGGAACGTTGCTTTCATGGAGAGTCGCATATATGAAGCCGGCAGGGGATAAATCACTGAAACCTTGAAGGTATTTAGTTTTTCAAGACATTTAAATCTTCTATGGGTCATATATGATCGTGATTATCCGCGTTTAGACAACTTTATTTTCGGTACTGATTTCTGCATTGCATCTCACAGATAAATCGACATTTTCCCTATCGGCATTTTCCCTGCAAATCCGTGCTGAAAATTGCTGAATCCGCGCAATTATAGGGCCTATAATGCACCCAAATTAAATCCCAATGTTATTTTAAGAAAATCATAAGCCTAGAATTGACTAACATTTAAATAAAATTATGAGTTTTAATTGCTAAAATTTGTCCATTTCATCCGTAAATGTATAAAACCATATTGGTAGCGACGACCATGCAAATGACAAAAGGAGTCGTCATTTCTCAAACCAAGAAAGACCTCCACTAAAACAATCAGGTGTATGACTTCTTTACCATGTTTACCGCGCGTAGCGCGGAAATTTTGAAAACTTAGGGACTTTAAAGCCTGGGTTTGAAGGCCAAGTACAGACTTCCCGAACATTTTTTTTTATATTTTTGTATGCTGAAATGAATATGGACCCTAAATGCGTAAGTCATCATTTAGAAAAATATACACTTCTTCTTGATTTTGGGTGATTTTTAGACCTTTTCACGTTACGTACGTAACGTGCCTGATCCTAAAAAACACACCCTTTTTACGTGGATTCTTGGACACGGATGATACCCCCTTGTCTATGAAGACTGGCCCCCCCGGGCATACGCGCTGATAGCTCCACCCGTTTTTACAACCGGGAAGTACACGCTCGTCAAAGGGTTTCTGTCCCTGAGTATAGTTTGGTTTATGTGTAAAGTTCTTGCTTTATGGTTAACTTCTAAAAGCCTGTGGTGTATTTGATTTTCTAAAGGAAGAAGTTATGAAAAGCAGCAGATAAGTTTGAAATGTTATTTAAGCCAGGATTGCCCAACCTTTTTGTTTGTGACCCTGTTTCCAAATGATAAGCATGCGCCAACCCCTAGACATTTTTTATACTTAGAAAAATGTTGTTTTTTTCTTCTAAAGTTGGAATTGGGATCTCCTTCTGATGAGCTTATGAAGGATGGGAAATACTGGTTTAAGGTAATAGATGAATTTTGGGTTACAAATTACACAATCTATGACAGACTATCTCTAATGCATTCATAACTCCTATGACTAGCAAGTGAATGAGATTATTAACAGATTTGAGCTGAGATCCATTTGTTCTACTTACAATAAATGCACTATATTTTTTTTAGTGAACAGATATAACCTTAGGCAAGATAGAGTTAATAGTCCACATAGTCTGTTGTTCAAACTTGTTGACAGATAAGAAAGGATCTTTGGGATGCATCATTGACTGTCGGGGGTTGATTGAGTGTTGACAAAAAGAAGTCTACAATTCAATATAAGTTTTTTCTTTTCACTCTTGTAAGCGAAAAGTTTTTGTTTTGTCCTCTGGCATTGGATAGAAGAGGGCATTCTTCATATTTTAGTCCCATGGTGCAACAATTTCTGTTGTCTTTAAAACTACCCATCCTCTTGTGAAATGTAATAGAACATCTGTAAAAAGTTGAACTAAAATAGGGGAAATCAAGATTTTTTTTGTTTCTGCATAACCTCAGAATTGATATTGTGATTTATAAATGTAAGGTTTAAAATGTTCTCATATAGCTTGGATATGCTGCTCTTGCAATGTTGACATGTACTGTGAGAGAGTCGCACCTATTTGATTTTGGTATCAGGTATTTTTTCAGTCTACTCGTGTCTGATCGTAGTGTTCATGTTTGTCTGTAATAATTCTGTGACCATCTGGCAATGTGATTCTGTACAACAACTTAATTTGGTGAGCAGTGTAGTTGTTATTTTGCAAGGCCTGTAGAAACTTTGTGTTACAAGAAGGCTGATTAAATCTGAGAACATTTTTTTTCATCCAAAAAGGTGGAAGCATTTATGTGTGCATCAGCGACAAGGTTTATGGGCCATCAGAAGTACTAATGTGGTTTAAACTGCAAATGCTCTGCCAATAGTGCCGCTATTCGTACCTGTATACATGTGTATTTTATTTTCAAGGGAATTTGTTGAAAAGGTTTGCCCTAAATCTCATGAATCTTGCCTAACATTGGTTGGCTTAAGGAAGTTAAAAGGGGAAGTCATCGATCCCTAGCTCACATAAGGTGGGTTCATACTTCATTGGCAGATGTCTGCAGACGCTAGCCTTTCAACATGCTTTTTACGCAATGCGTATGTTAATGCATCTGGTGTGCAAAGCATGTTCAAAAGACTAACGTCGGCCGACAAAGTATTTAACCCACTATTATGTAATGCTGTAGGATCAATGTCATCTGGAATCGTCGCTCTCGGAGGGAGATGATATACCTACAGATTTTTGAGTAACCTTCAGTATTATCACTTAGCATCCCTTAACAGTGCGGTTACTGCCTTGATGCAGTTCGGTTGTGCTGGTTGCGGGTCATCACTGGTGTTTCAAACCATAATCTTTATGAAATGCCAGGCAGGAAATTTGAAGGTTCCTGAGCATTGCTTGGAGAAATCCTGAGGTGCACCTTTCCATGTCTGACAAAAATGGTGGCTACTATGACTTCCCCTTTAACTTCTTGGGCAGGCTTGATTGGGAAACTCATATTGCTGGATAGGTCAATGGATTGTGTACAGTATAGTATAGTCCTACTGATTGTAGGTTGATTTTAACAATTGTGCAATAATATATATATATATTATCATGACTTGTATAAGGGAAAACTTGAATATAAGGGGAAATATTCTGTAATTCTAACTGGGAAAATGTTTAAAAATACATGTTGTTTCACCTGTGCTGTAGAATAGGGTCAGAGGGAAAATTGTGGTAGGTGATAGAAACTTTATGAGAATTTGTCAATAACGGTTCCACAGTAGCATAACGAACTGGGGTGGGGAGCATGGGAACTTCCAAGAGGAAGTATAGTGTTCTTCCCACAATGCATTTCTTCCAATACAATTTTAGCACCGGTTGTCACACAAATTTATAATGACAAAAAGTACATAAATTGCAAGATTGAGATGAGTTCTGTTCATTAAGGTACTTTTTGTCACCATAAACTCAATGTGACAACCATTGCAAAAATTGTATTGGAAGAATTGCATTGTGGGAAGAACATTATACCTCCTTTGGAAATTAAGATCAAAATTATTTATCCCTTTTCCTCCAAATGAGACCCAAGGAAAAGTCATAAATTGATAGAAAAAACAGTATACAGTGTCACCATAGCTTAGGTGATTTTCAGTATGGGGCCCCACTTGAACGGTGATGGAGGCTGGAGGCATGCCCAGCAGGTAAGGAGCAGGCGAGCGAGGGGGGGGGGACGACTTTGGAACTTTGATGTTTTGGTAAAAAGGTATAGATATTGGGGCTCAAGGGTAGTCTCATAACCACTACATGATGAGTTGCAGGAGTGATTTTAAATCTTGATAAGCTTGTGAATAAATTGATAATAAATATTAACATGAAAAAACAAAACAAAGTTTCTGGAGCAAGTTAGTAACGCATAGTCCATTTTGTTTGAAACAAGATTAGCAAAATGGGCTCAATATAAGTAATGTATATCTAAATGTGTTGCATAAGCAGCTGGCTTTGAAAATTATTTACAATATAAAAAAGTATCCTAGTCCACACACACACTTCCCTATATACTAACACCTGTAATGATTATCAGAACATCCTTGATATTATTTAAAAAAGTTATTAAAAAATAAGTTGAAGCTTAATATTTACCAAAAACAAATTAATCAGCCCAAACAGTAACATTTTTGGTGGTAAGGGCTGATCCATATTTCAAGTTGTTATGTTTAGCATATCAATACATGGAGGAGCCATATCAGCTGATATCTGAGAATTGAAGGAGTCCTCTGTTTAACAAGTCTGACATTGTTATGATCTGTCTTAAACCACATACAGGATTATAGATCAATAATGGAGGGAGCCATTATCAGATGATCATCTGATAATTGAAGCGTCACTCTGTTAACAAGTCTGACATGGTTATTTTTGTGATATGTCTCTACCACATCAGGATTATAGATCAATAATGAGGGAGCCAGATCAGAGGATTAGCTGATATTGAGGCTGTCACTCGGTTAACAAAGTCTGCATTGTTATGATCTGTCTCTAACCACATCAGGTTATAGATCAATAATGGAGGGAGCCATTATCAGATGATTATCTGATAATTGAAGGCTGTCACTCGTTAACAAGTCTGACATTGTTATGATCTGTCTCCTAAAACACAAACCACATCAGGATTATAAGATAACTTTCTGCAAAGAATGGGCAACATGGTCTACATATAACTTGTAAAGGGACCATCAAATTAAAGGTGCCACGAGAGATTTTGAAGCAACCAAAATTTTGTTGTAAAAGTAATTTCATCTAGATTAAACCAATCAATAGATTTCTTCTCTTGTATTGGGTACAGAAATGACTTAAGAGAGAAAAAGGTGATTTGATTTGCTTATACTTCAATGTACAAAATAGGCTGATTCGTATTGCTCCTATGACGAAGTAGAAATTTCAATTTTTTTATACCAAGAACATTAATCCGCTAATCCTTTCAGATGGCGGATGTTTTGATGGGAAGATTTACATCAGGCAAAAATTAGTACTTCAGATTTTTTAGGACACCTGATATGTGTAATCTCTCGTTGCACCTTTAACATTTTAGGAGAAAGAGGATTTTATAGGGTGAATGAATTTCTTTACAGAAAATGAGGAACAGTCCAAAAGAAAAAGCCTCATTCCCTTACTGTAATGGACCTGTCCCTAATATTTGAAGGAAAGTACCTAATATATTGTAAATTTAAGAATTCCAGATAAATATTAATAAATGGTGCTAAAAATTGATGAGAGCATCCAAAGTATTTGCTTTTAAGTGTAAAATGTGATTTTCCATTACCCAAACACCTCAGTACTATTATGTAATGTGCATAGATCTATAGTGTAAGCTAAAATAAATTAGTTAAGATTTGTGACACTCTTCTTGATATTATGTTTTGCCCTATTTACACGACTCCGTATCTTGTCTTATGTTGTTGAAATGATACAGAGTAGAGGCAAAGGGTATATAGCATAATTATCCTGTATTTTCCTTTAATTTTGTAACATAGTGGCAGATGTTGTTTAGTTGGCCATCATTGCCAGGATGTTACAAAACATGAAATTGTGCCCCTTTGTGAGTCCCCATCCCCCCCCCAAAAAAAGGGGAGGGGAGGTTGTCAATTGGGTCACCCACCATAAAGTGTTCCCTTGTGGCTTAAAGGTAAACCCTGAGATTTTGAAACAAAATTTTGTTTGTGTAATATTCAGAGATGTAACAGAGGACTAGTCCCATTTCCTGCAAAATTTGAACCGACGGGAAGGCCAAATTTTAGCGAAGCACACGGTGAAGCTCCGGGGAACGTATTTTCTTATGTGATTTTAGGGTACAGGACCCCTTCTCTAAAATAAATTGGTACTTAGGTTTTTGAAGCCGTTTTACCTTTATCAATAATAATCTGATTTTTTTTTTTTTTTACATTTCTGGATTTTTTTTATTTATGGCCGGAAATCCGGAAAAGTTACATCTATGAATATTTAAAAATACTCAACTAAAAGTTAAGCTAGTCGCCTTAACACCTCAATTCCAAAGTTTGAAATGAAACGGATTCCTCTTTTGATGAGGTTAACTTCTAATGTTAGTATAACAGTACCATGGGATACCATGTACAGCTACATATTTAATAAAAATTCTGGATCCAAAATGTTTAAACAAATTGCGAATTTCTATATGATTTGAGCTTAGCTATTTCACATACTGATTAGTATGTGGACAAGCATGATGCATAAAATGATTTTTAGAAAATTGAGTGCTATTATTGAGAAATCTGAGTCTGCATTTAAGAAGTTAAGACAGCTCTCAGCCTTGGCAATGTTTTCCATTCTTAAAAATTCAATTTGAGTTATACTTCTTCCAAGCTAATTCTCATTGAAGTACATCAATTCCATTATTTTGTGAGAACTCAAGACGTTAGAACTTCTGTATCAAATGATTTTTCCTTGATCCTATGTTTACATGTATTTGTAAATAAATGAAACTAATAAATATCTATAGAAACTATTTAATCTTATTAGCTCTTGCTGTATTTGTTTTTGTGGTTCGTTTAATTTCACCAGGATTTAGTAAGGGGTTAGCCAGGGGTTCTCAATTATATTAGCTGAAGGGCCAGAGAATATTTGAAAGTTCCCTACTTGAGGGCCAAATACACTGAATTTCTTCATATTTTTTGAGAAAGCCGAGGGCCAAAAATCAATGGTTGGCGGGGCCGGATTTGGTCCATGGGCCGCTTAATTAGAACCCTTGGGTTACACTCACTGACCTCTACACATGGATAGCGCGTCTGAGTTGCCGAGTGTCACAACAGGAAGTTGCTTTTCTACCTTGGTAATATGGTGGGAAACAATGCCAAAGTTAAAGGAATCTCTGTGGAATTTGTTTTGCCCCTTAAATTGTTCTGGAGTAACTTTTTTTAATTTTGGATTTTCAGGAAATGGGACAACTCCTCTGTTACATCTGTGGTGTGCATGCTGGGTGCAGTTCACACAAGAGATATGCATAGAAATATTGAGAATCGATGGAGTTTAGTCATGTTAAGGGTTCATACCTCGCTGCACTGTGCAGTGCAGTGCCGATATATCGATCACTTGCTGCAGCAACTCAACGTAACCTGCTGCAGCTGCAGTTAAAATAAATTTAACTCGGTTGCAGTACCGCAATGCAGTATACTGGACAGAGACCGTATTCGAGCACTGCAACTTACCGCAACGCACGTTGCAGGGTAGTATGAACGAACCTTTAGTTGATCCCAATACTTTGTGGTATCTGCAGTATATTCCAGTGAAAACAATACTCTGAACCTGCATGTATGCATTCAGTTTAATGGGAAATGCGTCTTTGGCACTCTTTTCAGAAAACCCACTTGTAAGTCGATTTGCGTGAATTAACCAGAATATAATCCTTAGGATAACAACACATTTTTGAAAGATCATTAATGCTAAGAAAACATTGACAATTCTTAGAAACAATTATACTTTATTCTAGTTGGTGAGCTTTCTGTGTAAAGCGTATTAACATGACACCATGTTTCATTAAAAACCTTTTAAAAAACACCCTGAATATTTTCATCTATCTAAACTCCAAGTATTAATTAAACCTCTGGCTACATTCAAGACTTAAATTGCTTTGTGTACCACATCAATAAATTGGTACCAGTATTATATTCTCAATTTAATAACATCAAATTCATTACTTACAAATGAAAAAGCTATATTTAAGTTCTTTAAAAAATTCATGTACTCCAAATACATGTTTTCAAGGTGATAAAGTGTATTTTGTGAGTGCATAGATATCCTCAAAATAAACTTTTAAGTCCTAAAATTTGCATAAAACAAACAAGTAGGCTTTCTCACATTGAGAGATTTGGCCAAGAAAAAAAAAAGTTTGTTTCAGCTTCCTGCTTGCATAGGTGTAAAAAAATACTATCATTTTTTTGTAAAGGTTTTGAAGAGATTTTTAGTTTTTTTTTTTTAAAAAATGGTCAGAGGAAAAAAGGAAAATTTTGCCATGATTCGGCCCCAAAAAGTTGTCTAAAAATGAAAAAAAAAATCACATAGCATATTGTATTTTTGCCTCCAAAAAACTGAAAATGCATAGCATTTAGGGTTTTGAGCTACAGGAAGCTGAAACAAACTCTTATTTTGGCCTTATATACTCACTACCAAAAAAATTGGGCAAGCATTAAACATTTACACATTTATGTACTTCTTGTTGGTCATTTGGATCCAAACATTAGAATTAACTGGAATCGGTGATTGGATGTATGGACTGCTCAAACACATTGATTTTAGTCCATACTTGTTTTTTCTGGGGGGGGGGCTTACCCAAAACCTACAAGTTTGTCTCAGAAGTGAAAAATGCAAATGCTTTTTTAAGAAAAAACATTTTTAGTGCATTTTTGACCCACTTTTTTCATTTTTTTGGCCGCGAATTTTCTTTTTTTTTTCTGTAATTTTTTACCAAAAAAATTCAAGTGAATAAAACCCTAAAAAAAATTATGCGGTCAAAGACCAATTTTAAACAAAATGCGCGCGGTCTTCCGAGACAAACTTGTTTTTTTCTTGGCCCAATCTAGACAGACAAATTTGATCATAATACAGTATACCACCAAACTGCTGTTACTATCATTCAATTTTTTGATGTGCATATATACTAAATGCTTAATTCTGAAGGCAAGTATGAGTCTTCAGTTAAACACTGCCAGAGGGCAAAAATCTTGGAAATCCACACTCATTCATGTGAAATCTGATTTGATATGTACTGTGTTATGCAATTGACCCATTTATTTACATATTGGGGTATTTTTGTTTGAAAAAAACTTGGCCAGCAGAGGAATCTAGACTGGAATAACATATAGTTTCTGTCTATATCAACATTTATGTATCCTATATAGTTCAAATGATCTGGTAATGAATCTAGAGTAGGGTAACTCATCAACACACTACAGTTAACCCTGAAAACCTTGCTAGCTATCTTAAAAATCCTACTTGCATTTAACAAGGAATAAAATGCACCAAAATGATCTTGCATACATGTAAAATGGCAGTATATATCTAATCAAGGTAAACATACAAAATGAGTGTCTTAACATTGTAGGTTGTGTACAACATGAATTCTATAATGTTAAAACTATAAATATAATAGGATTGTACAAATAAAATACAATCCAATCATGAAAGTAAATTGCACTTAGCCATAATATACATAGCACAAATTTTTTTATACGCAATTGCAACAACACAGACTAACTAAAGCATAATGTACCAGAAACAATGATATACAGCACAACTCGCTTAAATTTTACAACCATGATAAAACAGTATCAAAGCAATGACATTGCAGAACTTGGAACACAATTCAGAATTTTGAAATTTTTGATGGGGCTGCATGGTGGCATTCTGGAACTACAGCCCCCTCCCCATAAGGGAACCAAAGTTAGATGAGAAGAACAACCCAAATGGACAACGTTAGAGGGTTTCTTATCTTGAGCATAAAACTAAGCTTTCTGAAGCATTATTGAGCTTGTTTTTTACTTAAGGGATACACAGTGATAATGCGAGAATTAAAAAAAAATGGAAATGCATGTTTCCCACAGCATGCACTCTGTTTGACTGGTCTGTGACCTTTGTGGTTTTAACATCTATGAGTACGAGTCTATGATATTTATGCAATGGACACATTTGTTGAATAAAGTAATGGAAAACTTGAAAGTTAGCCTACAAATTACCTGGATGTCTTTAACCTCATATAAACGTCCCTATCTGTTTTTGAGTAAGTTATTTTTATGTGTAAATTTTATCTCTATTCTTCCAATGGCCTAGACTATCATTTGAGAGCAAATTGGAGAAATTTCATATTTTGTGAAAATGTGCCAGTTCCACTTTAATACACAGATTTCAAGCCAACCATTTGCAGGTTATGTTAGCACATCCATGACTGTAACAAAAATACCAAAACATGAATTTTGATGATTTTTTGGATGTTTCGTTTCAGCAAATCACTGCTTATCCCTTTAAGAACTGTTTAAAATGTGCTAATTTAATCAACTTAAAGGGTCGAATCTCAGATAAGGCACTTTATCTTCTGGGAACAAGAATTTGGGTCGTGTGGGGGGAGGGATCTTATAACTTTTGACTAAATGGAGATTCCTAGTTCCCCCAATAGAGAAAACCCTGTAATTATGATTTCTCAATTCAGCATTATTTTATTTATTTGAACTACATCTATACATAATATAAATAAATTTCAATGTTAATGTTAAAACATTGTACCTCAGGAAAGAAAAAAGGGAACACCTGCCCCAAAACACTGGATTTTTTCCCAAGCACCAAACTAAAAGAAAATATACGAAGCACCTTCTTTACAAATTGAAGTACTGTATTTAGTTTATTGATGGTATAAGGAAAGAGATGGTGATCTGGACCACATCCAAATAGGGAGGCCTTGTAATTTCTCGGGGGAAATATACAAGTTAAAATACAGCCTGCAGGCCTGTACTAGTAGATTTCACCCAACAAACAATACATAAACATATTATTAGTTGTGTTTGTATGTACTTCAATATGATGAAGTGTGTAAGTAATGCATCTTAGTATTTATAAGATTGGAAGCACTTGAACATTGAACGGCCATCTGCTACTTAATTTTTCTTTGCAGAAAAAAATTGCGTCATCTTCATTTGTTTCCGACCATTCTCATCTGGAACATTGGTTTTGGTGCTGGTTTTGGCCCTTTTTGCCTGTTGAACAAAACACACAGAAATTGAGCTTGGTGTTTACCTTATTCATCCTAATGTCATAACAGGTGACCCAACTGAAGGGGAGGGACAAGGGATGACCCATCTGAAGGGGAGGGACAAGGGAAATTCCCCACTAAAAATCCTAGCCCCCCCCAATGAAGTAATAAATTGATAGTATTAACAGTATACCATTTTTGACTTTGCAAAATGTATTTTATTAAAGGTCCCTGGCCCGATCGCTAAAAGCCTCGTTCCCAGAAGCCCCAGTATTTTGGTATCAGAAGAAAGTTACTATTTTTCTCATTTACCGTGTGAAATCTTAGGGCCAAAGGATGTTTAGTTTGGAATTTATGAGCCAAAATATGTCCCCTTTTGGTCGACCAATATTAATTTTACACAGTACTCTATGGGCTTACAAAATCACGTTTTTAGCTCTCACATCAAAACGGATTGAAATATCAGCACAAAACTTTACAAATGGGGTTTTAGGGAGAAGGCCAATCTATCAAGATGCAAAATTCATATCCTTAAATTGGGCCATCCCCCTTTAAGAAAAGTGCGAGTCCTTCCACAAATTATATTGTTTCCCCCAATCAAAATGTCTGCTTACGCCACTGGTTTCACTCTGTCGATTACACATAATGGGGTTTTCTACACGTGGCACCAGATCCGCATCAATGTGGTACTTCCAAGATCCAGATCTGCGTAGACGTGCATTGGACTGTCTGCACGATGCACATAATGACATTTTTACGCCGTTACAGCATGCGTATTGCGACATTTAAAAATAAGTGTAATGGATAAGTGCACTTATGCAGCGTGTAATGAAAATGCAATTCAAGTGCGGGACTGTGCGACCCAGTATAAACCACGCTTATGCTGTGCAGTAACACGATATGCCCGTGTAGACAACACGCGGGCCACAGAAGTACCACATTGAACCACATTAATGCGGATCTGGTGCCTCATGTAGAAAGCACCATAATCTTGGAAACTGACTTAATTATGGTCATGAAACTGCATAACTTATGCAATGAGCCTGAAGTGCACTGCCAACCTTTTGCTTGGGATCCTTAACAAATTTAAATTAGACTTACAGCCATGGAACTTGGTGGAGGGGAAAATTCCATTTGCCAACAACAAACTTATTAAATTTGGAGTGCAGTAAGAGAGAAATCGGTTGAGTCAAAGATAAAAAATACATTGCGGTCCCTTGACTGCGATTGTCGTCTGCCTTCGCAGTTTGTGAATGGGGGCCAAAGGTCACATGAGGACACAGAGGTCACATGAGGTCACCAACATGTCACCCCACCCCGTCCCCTCCTTTCCACCAAGTTACATCATCGTAGCCCTTACCAAACTCACACGGCATGCAATATATTAAGGGTTAACATTTTGACCAGCCAAAGGTCATGAGGTCACCAAGGTCACATGAGGTCACCAACATGTCACCCCAGCCACCCCCTCCCTTCCTCCAAGTTACATCATCGTAGCCCTTATGAAACTCATATGGCATGCA
>JAMKCH010018551.1:0-22566 GCA_023653785.1 Ophioderma brevispina
TTCCATTAACTACATCCTGTGTAAATTTTACAAAAATTTCACTGGGGGCAATATGACTTTTCTTACAAATCAGTTTAGATGGTCTTTCTATGAAAATATGGACATATAGGGGCGCTTAGAACATAAAATCATACCTTGTAGGCTTATATGGTAAGATTCCCGCTATGGATTTTTCTGTTTTTGCCGAGCAATAGCTCTTGCTGTCTCTACTTATAGCAGTTGTGAAAATTGCTGTCGCCACTTGCTAAAATGACATGGGGTCAACAGGTGCTTCATTTGAGTTGTGCTTCCAGAGGGTGTGGTGGAACTTAATCTGAATAAAGTAGAAGCCACCATTCCTTTACAAATAAGCATATTTGAAGCGGTAGTGCCTTCTGTAGCGTACGACGCACTGGCGGTGATTGGCGCAAGTGCACCTGACAACAATAGCGATGCTGAGTGGCTTCAATCGGCGCGACTGTGCAAAATTTACATAGCCCGGGCCCCGGACCCAAGTGGGATGGCGAGCGGACTACGCTGTTAAAGGGAAATTTGGCTTAGGACTTTAGTTTGTTGGTGTCAATCCGATTATTGACTTTAACACATTCTTAAAAGCAAAATGTGTAACAAAAAATCACAAATACCAAGTACAATAATGAATTTAACAAGAAGCAAGAAAATGTAGGCAAAAAAGAAAAATGAAAATGTTAAACACACTCGCATACACTGATCTTATTGAATTCATTTTCAGTATTCTTGTGACCCTTGATTCTGCAACCCACCGTCTGGCAACCAATTATTTGTGTTTATGCCGTGAATGCACTCTAAAGATGCTATTGAAATGGGACAACGCAGACTGCATAGCGAGGAGGACATTCTCGCTGCAACAGAAAGGCAGAGGAGGGCGCTGCAGGTGGCAAAACAATGGCGATATTATGGGCTGTATGCCACAGACGTTATATGGCATCAAGAAGTGGTTTTTTAATACTCGCACCTTCTAAGTGAATTGGTTGAGTCTGTAAAAGGGCAAGCAACAAGAAGTATGCGAGAGTCTGATCATGGATAACATTTTTCAACATGGAATAAAACCAAACTCAATTTATCTGGGGGGGTGGCAAAATTCATTCCCATTGAAATCTGTTTTTCCAATGATTTGCACTTCCCCCAATTGGTGTAAGGACCTAAGTTTTTGAGGATATACATTCAAAAAAAACAAAAGGGGTTCAAAATGACATTTCATCAGAAATTTATAGCAGATGACCCCACAAACCAGAAACATTTTAATGATTTTGTGATTGCTCACATTGTGATATATAATATGTAGATACTTTTACCCCCTCCCCACAGTTGCGTACCAAGAAAATGGTGACTTCTTTTTATGCAACATCGGGGAATCACTTCATGTTAGTCGTAGCCTTGTGCGCTAATACTAATTTACACTTGTATTATAACATTACTTGAAGGGTTATACTGTCTTTTATTTACCTATTTTGGATCCATATTTTTTTTGTTCCCTTAGGTTGCTAAGTCTGCGGGTTATTATTTTGTATTTTTTTTCATTAAAAAACGACAACAACAAAATCACCATTGTTCTTTGTGTGCATGAAAATTATTTACTCCTCCCTCATTAAAGGTGCATTTCGTGATCCTAATTTTGTTTTTGTGGTTACTTAGATAATCCCCAAGAGAAAAGGTTCAATTTACAAAATTTCTATTTATTTGATGATCAATGATGTAGTGCATAAGCAGAAAGGCAATTTAATTTGGATATGACCCCTTATCCAAATTAAGATTTATGATTAATAGGTTTCATTGTTCAAGACTCAATGATTGTGATATCTTTGTAATTTACTGTTTTGTGACAAAAAGGCCATAAGAGTTGAGATAGGTCCATTAGCCCCAACAAAAGGCTTGATTCCCAAAACAAGGGGGCGAGGGACAATGTGGCCTTCTATTAAAAATGTGCATGTTTGTTGAACACAAAAAAATGGGATTTTTACCACAAAATGCCATGAAATGCAAACTTTAATCAAAATACATAATTAAGAGGGGCTGACTGCCATCCTGGCCATATTAAGCCAGAAGGCAAATCCCCCACCACCCCAGCTTGTTAAAAAAAATATGAAATCTTCAAAAATTGTAAGTGGAATTCTCCTGAAATTACTATACTAACAAAAGGAGTTGGTGTGTGAAAACTCTTGTACGCTTCATTACGCATGTTTGAGGTGACACAGGTGGCTTGTAAATAATGCACCTAGCGGCCCAACCGGGGTGTGGAAGAAAAGCGCTGAGCACCACGCCCTGGGTGGGTTGCAAAAAATTTGTTACAAAAATCAGCCTATTTTTATTATCTGAGGGTCCTCTACACCCTGACCGCACCCCACAGTCTCCAGGCCTGGATACCCTGTAATGCCAAGCACTAAAGGGACTCTCCACACTGAAAGTTGTAGAATTGGTGCTAATTACTTTTTCTTAAGGATTTGTAGAGTACAAATTCAAATTGGGCTAGTTTGTGTCAGCAGCACATTTATGTAGAGCACTCTATGCAAAATGAAATAAAAAAGGTACTTGCTTAATTTCTGGTACACAATGTCAATGAATAACATATTTACTTGTACAAATGCAAACTTTTGCGGCTTTAGAGACAAAATGTGAATGTTGAGAATTTTTTCCAAATTGAGGGGATCATTTTAAAAAAGGAAATATTTAATGCTGCTTGTGTGAAAGTGTGTGTGTAAATATTGAGAGGGAGGTGTATACTTTTAATAAAAATATGAAAAAATAACCTGATAACAAAGTATTGGCCAATGTCCAAGGAAGTCGATAAGCACCACCAGTACTAGCATTTGTACTTGATTCCTAAGGATATGTAGAAGTCAGAGAGACATCAAGTATCTTAATGGAAATCTGCACAATTAATTACTTTTTTCAATAAAGTTAGGTTTACATGAAAAATTTCTCTAAGTACATAAGAATCTACCTTAGCTAGTCAAGATGGAAGCTGGCTCCAATTCAGTTTTGGTCACACTAAATAAGGAAACATGTGTGACCAATGAAGGCAAACTCATATGGTCACACACATAATCTACACATAAACATGTACTTAAATAATAATTTGCACCATATTAATAGTACTAATCACTACGAGATGATTGATTGGAGTATTTAACAAGTATTTAAATGTACACTAACTTTGGCTGCATTCACAACAAAATTATTTCATGTTATTATTATTATGTATAAGTCATGAGCTTGATCCTATTTTGAGACTGTGTCATAACTCGCTATATTGTGAAGTGTGGTTCGAGAAGCAGATCTTAAAATCCAACCTCAAATAAGCTTAATATGCAAGAAGTCTCAGATTTAAGACATGTGCTTAAATGGACATAGGGCCATGAGTACCTGATCTTAAGACACAACCTCAAATCATCTCTCTAAATGTAAATGAGCCAAAACTCACTCTTAGAGCAGGGGCGGCGCCAGGGTAAAAACATAGGAGGGGCGAAACATCATGGGGGGGGTGAAACAGTACAAAATTAACTCATATAGGTTAAAAAACCCTACTTTTTACGCAATTTATTGCTTAAAACCTGTTTTTCCTGAATTCTGAAACTCTTGGGGGGCCTTCCCTGCCACCCCCTGGTGCCGCCCCTGTCTTAGAGTTGTCCCTCTGTGAGCTCTCTTTTTTTCTCTCCCTTTTTTTAAAAGTGAAATTAACTCTTTCTGGGGTGACTTTCCACTTTTTTTTAGGTAGAGTGATTTCTACTCTTATCAGATTTTTTGTTCTCTGAAAAGAGTGAGCTTTGCCCCCCTCCCCCCCCATGTCCCTCCACAAGCACCCAAAGAGCGAGTTTTAGCTCTTTTTACATTTAAGGAGTAAAATAGGCTTGGGACATGGGTTTCAGATCACAGGATCTATCTAATTTCAAATCATTTCAGCACATAGTATCAGGCTTAGAAAATGGCCCAGGGCAGGCCCAAACAAGAGTACCAAATTAATTAATATTCTATAGGATAGGATTTAAAGAAGTGTTTCATGTTCAATCCATCAAATAGGTTTGCAAAGTATCAATGATGACAGATGGTGTTTTTAACTGTTTATTGCATCAGGTGCAAAATACAACATTAATCATTCAAACCGCTTTTATATCATATCACAACCTCATCCCTATGCCTTACTCCATCAAATCCGAGATTTTGATATCAGACAAAATTTTATATTTTTATTACCCTGGAGAAATATAAGGGCCAGGAAATGTTTCTTTTCATTTTTGAAAGAAAACATTTCTAAATGTGGTCGATAAAAATTCATAAACACAACGGTGTCCTGTGGGCCAATAGTAACACATTTGTTCCAGGGTTTTAGGTCGTAGTCAAAATATTTGGTGTGAATGTAGCCATTCAACTATACCAAAAAATATCCATATTGGAATTATTGTATCTATTGCACTAAGTATATAATGAAATGTACAGATACAAAACAT
This sequence comes from Ophioderma brevispina, assembly GCA_023653785.1. Taxonomy (NCBI): domain Eukaryota; kingdom Metazoa; phylum Echinodermata; class Ophiuroidea; order Amphilepidida; family Ophiodermatidae; genus Ophioderma; species Ophioderma brevispina. The sequence goes on from JAMKCH010018551.1 coordinate 4,464, forward strand.
TCCAACATTAATCTTTTGATTTTTCTGGTGGTGAGAGCGCCGAGTGAATTGTCAGTGAATTTGACATGACGGGACCAAGGGAAATGCTGCATGGCACAGTTTAGCGGGAATCTGTTAAAACTCTAGCAAAATGCTCTTTTCTTCATTTAATCTCTGAAAGATGTGCAATGCCATCAAGGATCTCAAACATGCTCTTCAATGGCCACATTATTGATTTGCTCTCAAACTAAACACATTATCATTTATTTTAATTATACTTTAAATATGTTTATACAAATTGCATTTTTCATTCACATTCATTCATTCCTGCCCATAAAACAGTCTTAAAATAACAATTTGAAATGAGTCTAAAAACAAATTGTTGTATGGTAAACATTAACAGGTTGCTTACTTGAAAGCATGACCTGCACTGCCCTGTAAATATAGAGACTTTTACATACTGCCTATTGAGAAAGCCCAATATTTGAGCCAAGAAAGAGCTGGTGTGGGGATATGTGTGTGTGTTTGTTTGTGTTTTATCTTTGAAATTATTTATTTCCAAACATGATGGGAAACTGATCTTGGAAAAATTAAAGAAACAAAGAACAATCTCTGTCCCAGATATCACACATTTTACCCATCTTGGTCATAGCCATTATCCCTATTATGTCCATGTCTGTTCAAATTTACTCCCTTTTAGCAATGGTAGATGTTTGGGTTCAGTGGTTAAAGCAATATTAGCACATTTTTTGAAGAGCGCCCCCAATTTTCAAAAGTTGATAATTTGGCACAGTTACGTTGGGAATTGTCTAGGAAACTATGCCTGCGAACGAGAATGCTAAGAAATGCGTATTTATCTAAAATAATTGAATTTTTGTAATTAGAATTGGGATCCCAATTGGACTTAACGGCCGAGCGGAATGCTACGTTTAATGTCCGTCCTTGAAATTAATGTGCCACCTCGAGAAGATAACCTCTAACTTGACTTGCCTGAACCATAACAGCCTAATGGATAAGCGTAGACACCTACATGTCGCTATTTCCAGGCTATTTCACATTGGTAAGTCCGTTGTCCAGCAGCCGTTGAATTATTAATCGGGATCCCTGGGGGGGGGGGGGGGATAATATTAATTCAATTACAAAATTCTTCGTTGTGACACAAGACATTTTCGAGCTAACCATTCACAGGTATATTTACTACCAGTTACCAATGCAACCATGTAAAAATCTAAATTTTTTTGAAAAATTGGGGGCTCTCTCAAAAAAATTGTGCTAATATTGCTTTAAAATGTATATTTACAATAACAACTACTTGTGCCTGGAATTTAAAATCTCATTTTGTGAAAAAGGAATTTAATTTAAAAATCCCATTCATGGCTCAAATTAGAGCTTCTTAAAGTAGTACATCTTGCTTAGGTCTGACGTATTATCAGAGGCTTTTTCCTTTTGTTAAATATTTAAGTTTCAAATATCAATTACCAGTAAAACCAATGTTTATTAAGTTGTTTTTGAACCGGTAAGTAGCACTGAAAACAAGTATAGATCCGTAAGTACAGACTTAAGTTTTAGACCCTGAGAGAGGGTTCCTTAAGTTACGGATTGGTAGGGTAGTTGCTCTTATATTCTGTTGTCACTTTTTGCTGAAAAGGATGATATGCTCTACCTATATAGATGCAAGAGTTGGGCAACAAATTTTGGCATTATTGCTTCTAAATCGTCCAGCATTTTAGCAAATTCAAGAAAAAAGAAGATTTGAAAATGGCCTAATTTCACAATTTTTTTACACAATTTATATTACCTCCTATAAAAAAAGATTTCACTTAGGTCCATCTAATTTATAGTTCTTTTTAAAGCTCCCCAAAGTTGAAAACGCTAATGCAGAATGCGGTTTTTTTTTTTACTCTTTTTTTTAGTTGTTCCATGCATTGATGTTTTTTGTTGCTGTCCCTTCTTTTGTGCCACATGGAACATTTTTTTTTAATAAATAACACCCCTTCCCGCCCAATAAAAAACCCCAATTTGGGGTTTTGGGTAATTCTTGGAGAATGTGAATTAGGCATTTTCAGCTGACATGTCTGTGTGGGATTTTTTTTTTGGTGGGTTTAAAAAAAAAAGGGTGGGAAATTGAATAAAGCGGGCTATTTTACTAATTCGCCCGGAGCTTAAGACAAACTATTCAATTAAGATGGCCTTATATACAATTTTCTTTAATAATGCCCTGGTTGAATTGTTTTGAAACAGCATTCATTGTAGTATTTTGCCCAATAGAATTACATTGAAAATAATAGCAAACACCCTCTAATAATTGTTGGTACTTTTTCACAAAAGGAAACGCGCAATGCCAACAGATCTACGAATGATGGCAAGATAATTGGTACAGGAAAATTACTTGTTGCACACAAATTTGAACATCAATAGGTGTTTTTTTTTTTTTAATATCAACTTTGACAAGCCTTTCCACTACAGTGTTGGATGAGTTTTTCTCTGGAGAGTGGCTTTTGGGGCCTTAATTTGACTAATGCTACACACACATTATGGCACTATGCAACTAACATGTAAGAAACGTGGCTTTTTGTTTGATCATGTGGAGTGAGAGGGGCTTTAGTGAAATCAATGAGTAGAATGGACTGGGGTGTTTTATTTGGGGAGGAGTGTTCATGGAAGCACATGTCTTTGTGTTGAGGCATCACTATACTGTCTGCCAGAATTGTTCAGAGTTAGTTGCCATGGCCCCGGCTGTGACTTGCATCAAACCGAAGTGAATGCCGATTGCTTGTTTGAGTAGATTGCCTCCCATTGGTTAATCGCGTATGAGTCTACTCATAGTTATTCTTCCGCAAATTATGCAGTATATTGCGGCGCAGCGTGCCGACCTATGAAAGAGTGTCCAAGTGATAGTGGAAGTTATCTCAATGAAAATACTTGCACAAATGTTGTATCACAAGGCCTCATAGGCCACATCATGTGTGTAATTTCTGTTGTGTTTACGGGATTGACAGAAATAGAAAATTATGAATTTTTCCTGAAGTAGAAGAATTCACACATAAGATTCGCACAATACTATCTTACGCAACGTTCAGATGAGTATAACAACAATCTCAACTTTATTTAGGTAAGTTGGGATCACCAAATGTCCCTTTAAGATATTCGCAGCTAATCAGCAGTTGTCATGGTGACAAGAAATGCTGATCATTCTATAAAGTTTAAACAGAAGCAACCATACCTAAAAATTGTGCAGATAATTGAGCTAGGTCTGAGTGCGCACAAACTGTAAGCTCTAATTGTGGTGGGGACAAAAAAAAAACATTGCCAAAACAAAGGTACTGATACTTTTCTAAATGCCACATGGCTAAACCACAGTTACACCAACTTTAGTACCATATCAACCTAGGCAAAAAAAATAATTTTTTGATTGTCCTCGTCCGCCCGACAGTATACCATCGTCCCGACGTTTATCTTTTTTTGGAAAAAGTTTTTTTTTTAATTCTGAAGAGCAAAACGAAAGAAAATCAAAAGAAATGAAATTAAATAACAAAAATGGATCAAAAATGCAACAAAATCTGCCGAAAATTAAAACTTAATATAACCCTAGCTAGTATGTCTCTTTATTTGCCAGTTCGTCGTCCTCAAGCACATTTGAAAGTACAATTTTTTAGAATGAAATCATATACAAACAAATCTGATAAGTTGATTTCGTATCCAAAAGTCATTCCCATATGGTAGGACCTGGGGGGGAGGGGGATCTACTCCGTAGGCCCTACCATGATAAGTCTAGCACCCACTGTGGGCCCAAGATGATAGTTAATGAATTGGTCTTACAACGTAAATAAAGACTTGGAGGCTTTGTTGCCACACGTGTTGTAGAACACGGGCAGAGTACAGATCTCGTAAAAAAAAAAGGGGGGGTCGTGGGGTGAGGCAAGAATGAACTCAACAACATTGTAAACAATGAACATGTTTCTCATGGAGGCTTTAATTCTATTCATGGTTGAAAAATGTTGATGAACATGTCAGTGCTTGGCCCACATTGAAATTTATTTTTTGGTTTTTTATTTAATTATCCCTCAGTTGAAAGTGTGCAATATAATATTACAACTATGGAACATGGCCTGAAAAGTAAAAAAAAAAAAAGAAAGAAAAGAAAATCGACCGACCGACCTTCTGTCAGATGAATCTATGGGACAATTCAAACAATTTTTTTTTTTGGCATTTATTGTTCAATGATGAAACAAAACACTTTCTGCACCACTAACTATGTTGACCCTTGTTCATACCATGCTTTGCAAGATTACAAACACATACCAATCTTAGGCCTTCATTACAGTATTTGGAGAATTATTCACTATTGTGTCGACTTATAAGGAAAAAAATACACACACCGTACAGAAATATAATTAAACAGTACAAGCACAAGGGCTTTAATAACTTAGGCCTATTTAGTTCCAATCACTGCCCAAACAACCACTGATTTCCATAACAATCCAAAATTAGCACAAAATATGTACACGACAGACAACAAAACTTGGCACTCATTACTCTACCAACACCAGGTGATAGAAGCACAGCCTGCAGGTGAAGCGTAACCTTGCTAATAAAAACCGCACAAATTGACCAGAACTACGTGATACCATGAGAAAATGCGGGAAGATTGAATGCAAAGTCACCGTTCGGGATCCGAAAATGGGCGGTGTGTGGACTGGAAGGGGGTTGTGTAGCGTAAACTCATTTGTAGATTTTCCATTCGGTATGGTGTAACATTAGTCATGGAAGATGAAGTACTCATGGTCATCCTAGAAGAGGCGTTGGTTGGTATAGAGCTGATTATTGTTTGGACTACAATAGGGCAAGCATCTGCCTAACCTATAACTGGCCATCATATTATATTGTTTGAAAAAACAGAAATCTCTGACCGGTTTAAATCAACAGTAAATGCATTCACCATTTCAAATGTTACTCTCAATTATTTTGAATCGATACAGTGAAAAAGGAAGTTGTGTCCAAAGAAAGAAAAATTATATATATTGCAACTAACTCCTAAGACTGTAAGAATGCTGAAAAGGTCAACTAGTCCACAAGAAAAAAAATGAATTCATTTGGCTGCTCTTTGATAACAATTGCAAAATTATATATGATTTGACTTGAGTCGCAATTATTAGCAACCGATCCATTTACACTGCATTTGACTACAATGTATAAGTCAAAATGCATGCAATGACATCTTTTGCAAAATTTAACATTTGAGACCAAAGAACTAAGGGGCTCTTGTATAGCTCAATGTCTAATATTCCTTTTTTCCTCACCATATATGCCATATTTGCACGCGGTATCAGGTATGTGAGTGCAGGAGTATGTGTTGGGGGGGGGGAAGACGTGCTGCGCTGTGTTGGTTTTGTTTCTTTGTTGTTCTTGTCTCTGTTATTAGTGTCGTTGTAGTCTGTTCTTTGTCATACTTGTTGATTTTGCTTGATTTGGCTTGTTGCTTTTTTTTTAGTTTCATACTTTTTTAAATTAATAAAAAAAATCTTCTATACGTTTTAAAGGACCATTTTTTGAACTTGATTGGGTAGTGACAACCTACCGAGAATGTTTCACAGGTTTCTGGGACAAAGTAAAAAGAAAGTAAAAGCGTCAGGCACGACAGAAAATGCCAAATCATCATTCTTAATGATCTTACTACATAAGAGTGAATATTCAGCTTATCACTTCAGGTGGATCAAAGACATTAGTAAGCATTCCCTATATGCAAAAAACTGGTTGAAAAAAATGGGGGCGCGTTTGTTTCTGAAATAGTGTGTCTCTTTAAGGACAGACATACTAGATATTGGACTCTCTGGGCTAATTTGTGAATATGCATGCATTGTTGCTGCTATTGATTGCTGTGCTACAATTAAGTCTATGGAATTCTCGACTTTCAATACAAATAATGATTGCCTAAGTTGTCCAAGCAAGATCAATGGAAAGACAGCAAGGTGCAAGACAAAAGGTCACTGACAAAAGAAACGTCTCTGAAATATCATTATGTGGACCACTGAGTAACACACTACACAGCCAAACATGTTAAATTGATGTACACCCATCATCGGCAAGTATAAAATGATTCAACAGCTTCACCTAACCGTGTCATGTTTCCTTGTACGATGAGCATCATCTTCATTTACTTTCCTGTGTGCCGGATTACCTGGATGTGTCAGCTGCATGCTATTTAGTTCTCCATATTTATTCGAGTTAACAAGTTAAAAAAAGATTTAACAATTTATGGCAAAAAAACATTTTGTGGCTAATACAAGTATTGGTGCATGTAAGGATCCTTCAAGTCTTCCCATAACATGGCATTCACAAATTAAATTTGGAATATTTGGTTTGAATAAAAGTGACAAAAAATGGTTTCATTAACGTTTCCTTGCTGAACAAACACCCCAACATTATTCCACTACAATCTGATAGCCTAATAAGAATATAGACCCACACAGTGAAAAACATGAAGAAATTTCCCCAGGGTCTTCTGAGTATCCAAGGGGTCAAGGGGTCTGAAAAGTATAAACAAAAGGCCCTGAAACAACCAAAAACCACCAGTTTGAACAAAATTTGCTTCAATGGGTCTATTTATCATAGTACATCTCAAATTGCTGTGCACTCAGCGTGGATCAAGAAAGCGATCCTCTAGTTGAAAGAGCTTCACATTTCTAACTCCTGTTTCCTGTTTTAGTCACTGTACCGGGAAAGAAGGGCCATGAACAAAGACAGAGAATGAGAAAGGTGCTGTGAAATTTAGTGCAGATCTTAACCTGGGAATAGTTGGTGGTGGGCTGTGGATTAATCTTGTCTAGTCTGACTAGGTTGGCCAGCGATTGTCATGCCTACAGTTAATCATTTGATGATGCAAGTGTGTCACAAGGACACTTAATATTGATCTTTCTTAATGCCTTATTGATTCAGGTATGAAACCTGACCCTATTTCACAGGCACGGTGTATGCCGGGGTGGTAGTACCACGATTATAGGCCGCTATGCAGCAGCTACAGCAGCGTAGATAATAACCGCTAATAACTTCCAGTGAAAGACATGATAAATCGTGCTAGGGGAGATGTTATGTAAAATGAAAACAAAATAATCTCCTCTGCTTTTGTACGGTTTTTTGAGTCAAGGTAATCTCAATATTTGATCTAAGACCAGGTCACACGAGGCTTTTTTCGTAGTTTACTACAATCGTACTACAGTAGTACTACAATAGGCTGTGTGTGACCGCACTTAAGACGAATGTTCGTAGTGTACCATAGTACGTCGTTAATGAAACTAACGATGATAAATTTTCATCGTGGGCCGCTTTCTACATGGTATGTCGTAATTAATGGGCAAAATCGACTGTAGTGACCGCATTTGAGTAGTTTTATACGCAATGAACCGTGTTGTTGACCTCATGCTCGTGTGTCCAGAAATGTCTACGACTGTTCATGATACAATAATCTCACCGTGTGACCGGGACTGTCGTATAATTATTACAGTAGTACCACAATTAAGAATTATAACGACACAACGACGAAATATTGCCTGTGTGCCGCGGTCTATGCTCCTTTTGTTACCATCTGACCGGGGGAGCTTCCCCGCTTGTGATATCTTCCTTCCAACTCACATTAATATTACACTGTTATTCTCAACTTATAGATATTTAGCTTGATTCCATCATCCTCGTTGGTGTGCCCGCCTGCTGTTGTGACACAAGTACCTGATTGCGCTTGGCCGCGCGTTACTCCATAACAGCCTGTGGGCTTTATAGCGCCCACACCGGCCTCGCTTTAAATCCTGTTTCGGTGGTTTCCTGAGCTGTTCCTGCATATGCAAGAGAGGATTCTACCGGGGCACTGCCCCAATGAATGATGACGGATGGACCGGGAAATGTGTAGCAAACATGTGATGATTTTTTACGAAGGAGCGTTGAACAGTTGCGTCTATAATGTTGCCTTTTGGTGTTATAAGCAATCACGGTATATATGTCTCACTGTTGTAATTTGTTGGTTTACAGACAGAAAAACAAACAAAAACTGCCATATTTTATGCAGAGACAACCAAATTGCCATCACCTAAGGCACATTGAACTACTGAGGCTACCAGCTAGAAATAGCTTGTTTATATTGATCGTTGAAAAATCCTTTAAATGCAGGAACTTCTAGCAGATAAAACATCAAATTATATGACAAGAGATGTGGCGCGTAATCATTTTCTAGGTTTTAGTAGTATAGGTCAAACAGTAACATTTGTAGAAGTTGGCAAATGTTCAAATATGAATCCATTAAAGTGCTGGAAACCTCAAAAACCCTGGTCAAGACAACCAATCCAAAAATTACACCTCAGCCTACATGACTAAAGGGCTTATGGGGTTCAGTAGGGGCAGATGAGGGATCCAAAAACATTCAGAGCACTTTTTTAATAGTGAATGTGTAAAGTGTATTCGCTGATGTATTGCACGCTAGTATCCATTGGTTACAGGTGCAAGCTTTGGCTCATGCACCTGCTCAAATTATTGCCATGCCATGGCTTGTGTTGTGATCAATGATGATCAGTGCTCCTACCAAAGTTAGAATGCGCCTGTTGTTGAGATGGCAATGGTCTTATTTAAAAGGTGGCAATGAGAGGATTTCAGATATCAGGTGTCCCTAAAAAATGACCAGTACTGATTTTTGCCCTGATGTAAAGCTGTCTATCAAAAATATCCCCCATCAAAAGATGAAGTCAGAGGAAATGTTTTTTTCAAAAATTGTGAAATTTATAATTTTGTGGTTTTTATATTGAAATACTGTAAGAATCAAAAAATCACATTTTTCCCCCTCTAGTTTTAAGACATTTCTGTAGCCAAATACAAGATAGAAACTATTGAGTGTCTAATCTATATGAAGCTATTATTATGACCAATATTTTGGGGTCTCAAAATCTCTTGTACCTTAATGGCGATAACACAGTGAATATATTACACTATTGCTTGGTGGTTGGTATTGTTCGTTTCTCTGTTGTTTTATTAAAACAAATTTAGAAAACACAAGAGTTCGACAAGAGTTTCATATTACCCTCTTATAAAATTCGACCGTAAAACAAATTCTTTTTTACTTACAGCCTTATAATAACAAATACCTAAACCTTACGGTAGGGGTAAAAATAACAAATGAATTTGTTGACATGTAGAATTGGTGGTCCATATGGAAGTTATGAATTGCACTCTCCAGATCAGAATAGGTCAGGCCTTAAGCCACATACCAAGGTAGACTCAGAAAACAACCTTTCAGAGACAATGAAATTGGCTCATGTGCTCAAAGGAACGTAAATTTTTAAATAAAAACCTAAATTTAGTTTATTTTTGTTTTAAGTAAAATACATTTAGCCCAAAAGCAGTCAGATGTTGTAGGCTTTTTAAACTGTATGTGGGTTGGTTTGATAAACTGAAGAATTACCCAATGGCAATAAGCTTTTTTTTTTTACACTTGTCAGTAAATAAAATTATATATCGTCATTGTCATCTTCATTACCATAGGGGTGATTTTTGGTTGCACGGTTGAAAAAAATTTGTTGGTTCCTTTCTTGACAATGCCCCCCCCTTAAATGCAAATTCCCATAATAGCTAAGCTAGGGAAATATTCGGTTCAATGCATAGTCAATCGCATGCTTTTAATTTACTTCCCATATCATTAAGATAATGTTTTTGAGAATCCTACACAAATTATATAACTGTCTCATTAAAAATAAAATTTGGAGATATAACGCTTTAGTTTCAGTATTTTGAAGTGCCTCATTTTGTTTTAGTTACAAATAGAAAATAATTGGATTTCACAAATAATGTGGAACATAGAGCTGAAAAGCTGTGATTTAACTTGGTTAGATCCGAGTTTTAAAGTGAAATATTAAAATATTGGTATTATGCAGGCTTCAGAAAACAATAAAATACATAAGAAATATCGAAATTTTTACCATACTTTTGAATGGAAGGAAAGCTCCGATTGTTGTCACAACAGAGCAATAGAAAAGGTTTGGCCCCCTCAATTTCAATTGTAGTTGTAGTTTTCTGCCTTCACCAAAGGGGGTAATTCACCCGTAAGGCATTCATTATAAAACATGATATATGAAATATTAACCACTATCTCTGACAAGTTGAACATAAATTAGGTCAATTTCCTAGAAACTGTTGACTATTTATCACGTTATCTTGACCCCATGCCACAAACATAACAACCAGTAATACGACAATGAACTATAAGTAGGTAGCATATAGCCTAAAAACCTTAAAGCATTTCTTTGGAAATCTGTCAGGCAAGAGTCCATATGTACCCCATTCAAAATTATACAAGTAACAAATATTTGTTATTTTTGGTGTCTCTGCGTATGGGTTGGTTAGGGGTTTTGTTAGGGTAGGCCATTATAAGTAAATTTGTTTCCTGTAGAAATTTAAAGGGGGTACTATGGAACTCTTTCCATATCCGTACCAAACTTGGTTGTTTGGTGGGGTTGTTGAAGGACAGAAAAAAAAAATAGCGGTCCTACTTTCCCCAGAGTGAAAGTCATGTAGTGGGGGGGGGGGGGGGTAAAACACCAATCTTATATTTATGTACAGTAAGTGTCAAACTTGTTTTCTATATCAAGCAAAGTTAGCTCGTACATGTTCTTATTTAACGTGCAAATATTAGAGATTCACATTGACACCCATAATTACTAATTACTTCACAATTTTGCTTGCAGGTAGTTGAAAAAACTTGCTTCATGGTTTTGGTATTTTTGCAATTTGGACCTTACCGTCATTTCGACCATTCACGTGACACTTTTTATGGACTATATAAAGACATTGCGCTAACCATACTCAAAAACAAACATATTTGCCACTCAATTTATGGAATTTAAAGGGCCGGCGCCCCCCAACCCCCACCTTGGGACAACGTATTTATATTTTTTATAGGTAGAAAAGGAGGACGAGGGTTAGTCATGCACAAAGGGGTAGTTTGGCTTGTCCCTATCTTTGCTCTTGTCTATATAACTGTTTGACCTTGTTCTTTAGGCTGGTCTCAAGTGTCAAAATGAGTCAAGTAGCAATTTTGGTACTGTGGCTAAAATAATCACTATTTACAATCACTATGAATCTGCTATTTGGCAAAAAAATTGGGACAATGTTGGCAATGCAATGATTTACACCAAAAAGCTGGCCGAGTTCATGATAGAACAATTGCTTTTCTTTGGTGATGAAACTTTTTTGGCACACACATTAAGTGACGGCATTTGTAAATGTTGGGGAAGAGGGGAAAATTGATTTTGACAATTTGTGAGGAAATTCAACATTTACGGTAAGGGCTTCTATTTTTTTTAATTTTTTAGTTTTTTTGGAGGGGGGTTCTTCTTAAAAATTTTCAGAAATATTACCAAGCTCTAATGATCTTTCGCATAGGACACTTCATCTTTTCTGGTGGATATGAAACATATTGATTAGAACACCAGTGAAAATACTCTAACCAATACCATCTAAGATTCAGCTTAAAATCTTAAAGTTAAGCCATCCTTAACTTTAAACCTTAAAAAATTCTTAAGATACAAGATGCACCATGCCATAAACCCATAATTGGGGATAACAGACACAGTGCATTTCTTTGACATAATAATTTAAAACGTCTGCCCATAAATCTTCCCGTGTCTGGAGGCGTCCCTTGAATTTACATGAATATAGCAAATATTTGGGTTCTGCCTGGCGTAATGACGAATGTTATAAATATAATAAATAACTAAATAGTACAATCTATTTAAAGTTATTTATTCATTTTAGTGGTATACCCTTGCTCTTTTTATTTTTGAGGTGGCCATAAAAAGCAGTACCATAATTGCATATTTAGAAGGCATGGGACCTTAAAAATGATAGTGCTTTTGGAGCATTCTTCAGTAATTTTCTGTAATTTGTGATTGTAGGGTACAATATCTTGGAATTTAATCAAATATGCAGCTTGTAATCAATCAAGTGGTATGATTTCTTCTTGCTTGTTTTTGAACTTTTCTAGTACACAGCAAGATTCCTGTCACGGTGGAACCCAGAGCTTGGCTATCCACGTTGTACTCTTAACGGCCGACTCCGAGATTTCTGAGTAGGGCGCCCTCAATTTCCAAAAAAAATCGTTTGAGTTTTTGCATGTTACATAATGCTTGTCCCATATTACTAATCCACTGTGTGAAAGTGCAAGCTTAAATCGAATCCTGCATATAGAAAATCACAACTTTGTTATAAAATTCGATCCGAATTTTTGTTATACACAGTATCCTATGGGACGTAATACTTACACATAAATGTTTACTGATCAAAACGAAGAATCCGATTCATTTCAAAATTCGGATTGTGCCATTTAGGTTATTATCTTTAGTTTAGTGACTATTTTTCATTATTACACAAAAAACTAATATTCGAAATCTCTTGGTCGGACTTAACTCCAAGAGTACATCATTGATGCACTATTGATGCAGTACATATAACTAAGTAATTTGTTGAAGTACAAAGCCACTGGGTGGAGAGCAGCTGTTACTTGCACGTACCCATCCTGAGTGTACTCTGCAGTTGCCGGCTAGGTCGCTGACAGGTACCCATGTGAGCCACCAGTAGTGGAGTAACACTGCAGCTACTCCACGAGAGTACCTTCACAGGTTACTCTCCTACCGGCTGCCTAGTAGGCAGCACCTTGCGACCTTAGAGGGCGCAAAACATTCCATTGTTGTTTACAACAAGTAAACAAATTATTACTATCCCCCATTCCCGTGAATATATTGGGCATATTAATTTACATCATATAAATTTCTAAAACATGGTAAAAGGAGATAAACAGTGCAATGCATAAGGAAAAATAGAAACCCCCAACAGAATGGGCTTAGCAAAACAAACGTGATAATATTCAAGACTCTGGAAGTTTCCGATTAATTCTTTTAGAATTGGCACAAACACACTATTTTTTCGGCTGATACCACTCATACAAATGAGCGAGGTTGCGGATGACTGTTTAGCACCTACCGAGGTCAAGGGTATATATTATAATAAAAAAAAAATATAGAACTGTGCACTATACTTTGTTGAACAACAATCAAACTGTCATAGCAAAACAATGAACATATTATAGCCCACTTAGTTTGGAAGCCGTATTGAAAATCTGCTTCTTAAAAACATCGTTTGACTGTGGTCTTTGCGACGGGAAAACTTTTTCTGAACCAACCACATGGCCGTGAGTGGTTCTTGGAATATCCAAGGATTCATTTTATAACTGGAGGGGCCGACCTGGCGAAATCATAAGAAAGTTGCATTTTGCCATGCTGTAAGTTTTAGGCATAATGGGCTCAGGTGGTAACATTTAAGCGTCCGCAGTTGAGCTTGTTTATATCAAGATGGCCAGTCCGACCTCTATTTTTATTTACCTCTATGATATATTATGTAATTACTTAGCTAACCACTTACCTCGAATGGATTGCAGGAGGTGAATTTTGTATATGCAAACATCAGTTTCAAGGTATTTCATGAAAAGGAAAGAACATGAAAGCGAGAGGAGAAAATGGAGGTTATGTTACTTTATTTGATCAAATTCACACATAAACAATGATTACCTAGCCGTGGCATTCTTTCGTCTTTCTTTCTTTATAAAAGCACTTCAAATGACTATATTGTCTGATCACTAACATAGATGTCGGGTTTTTATTTATTATTTCAAAAAAATATGCACGTGTCAAAAATAACTGAAAAAAGAAAGTGTTGGTATCTTTGGACCTAAGACATTTTTACATGACAAATGGAATGGGCATTTTTAAACCTTCCAATCTTATGGACATCTGGGTATTTCACCCGGGTTTTGAAAATAAACAAATAAAGGTTTGGTACCATTAGTAATTACATTCTGTGGAAGGGTTCATTGACTCCACTTTGTAGGTAGTAAAAGTTGTTGGAGGAGATGATTTATAATCAATTTACAATCAACACTGGTATGAAATGAATAATGCCAACTTTGTTCAACAGAATCAAATCCGAACCGTTCTTATTTCCACTGAATTTTTTCAATACAAACAAGATGTTATCCAAGGTTCCACACAGCATTAACTTGAATGGACAGCATTACAGGAGAGCTGTATTATTCTTTTTTCATAACCAATTAAATAAAACAGGACCTCTATTAAAAGTATCAGAATTTCAATGATGCATTTATAAGCCTATGCATTAATGCATGCGCAAACACCTGAAATCAAAGCTAGGTTGACGAATCAATAATTGTTTGTAACATGCTTTTAAAGTGACCCTAATTCTTTAATGGGTCTGCCATCAAAGTTACAGAGTCAAAAGTCAATTCCCCTGGCCCAGTTTGGTTGTTGTTTGCACTATACAATCAAGTGTAATTGAAATAAAAAATCAAAGAAGAAATAATGTTTTCAAGTCTGGAATCGACCGCAATGGCTTGTGGTTCCAATGATGAATTATAAAACTTTTCCCGTTCATGATATTTTTCAAAATTTTTTTTTTGGAAATAATAATAAAACCGGACATCCAGGTTTAATTGAACAGACAGTAAGTGCCAAACCTTGGGCCACATTTTAAGCAGATTTGCTAAGAATGACCCATATGTGGTGTACAGTTTGTGGCCAGTGGTCACCTAGTCGTCACTATGGTCATTTGGGCCAGATCTAAAGAATCCTTCTCCTACAAATAGCAATTCACTAAATATTGCCATTCATGCATCAGCTTCGCCTATCACCAGTGCCCTATTGCATGGGGTGGGACACAGAATTTCGATAAGTGGTCAACAAGTGGTCATTTCGGGCAAAATCTTATGAAAATCTCAGAAATTTCTTCAGAAAATCCTTCGGCGTGCATTTGTGGTCACATGACTCCTTATATGTAAGTCATATCTCTAAGACGCTCACACCATTGCTGGTATAAGGGGTCAAAGCATTAAGGAGGAACTTCTAGTCAACATAAAAATATTCAAAAATATCCAATTGTTTTTTATCTCAAAATTGTAATCACAGTAGAATGACATAACCTTCAGATATGTATTAATGTTACCTGATAGATGCAAGCTATTTTTATTATTTTTGCACTGGAACAATGCCTTTTTTCCCATGTACATGAAATAGGTTTTTCTTTATATCATGGTCAAACTTCATTAAAGGCACTATCAGGAGTTTGCTAAATCAGAAATAATCGAAAAATCCACAAAATCAGATTTTGTGTATGTCTGTAACACATTAGGTGTCACTAACACCCGCTACAATGACAGGACCAGAAGCAAACTAATAAGGATCAAAATGATATTTTAGTCATTAGTGTCCGAGATCGACACGCTTACTACAACACGTACGTGAATTTAGATTCATACTTTGAACACTGCCGTTTTCTTCTTTTTCTGTAATTCTTCAGTTGAAAAAAGTAACGTAGAAAATTCTATCACAGCCTTGCCCTTCACTTTCAAGCTATTCCTGCCAAAATATTCTCATCTTCATCCTCTGTTCTGTTTTTAAAAAGCAAAACAGATTAATTCGTTGTCGATGGTACAAATTCCATTTGGCCCCCCTCGCCCATACCGACCCTCTTTTTTCCTTCCATGAATACCGTAAAATTCACGACCTTATATTTTCCCCAATGTTCCAGATCCAGACCGGCCGCAGTTCATGTATAAATACCATTATGACCAACTTCCACTTCTCCAAACATCTTAGATGATCCATTTTTCTTGACCAACAAGAACTCCCACCCAATATCACTCCGATGCATCTAAGGACTTTATGGCAGACAGACTAACACCAGCTCGCAGAAAATACCATCAGATTCAAGGGCCCTCTATTGAATTCATTAGATCTCCGTCTTAAACATTCATCATCCCTTAGGTTTTTTAAAAACAACTCTTAAAAAACAACAGCTCATTGTTCATATCTCTCTCTCCGTGATTTGGTAACTTATTCTGTACTTTATTTGGGTTTTTTTTGTGTGTTATGTATTTTTTTTATGTAAGAGTCGGGCACCCTGTCTTTTCTACATGTGCATGTAATCTAACCATTTATGCTTGTATGAATTCTTTATTCCCACATAGATATCATAATTTTAGGTTGCTTAATTGTGTAACTAACTGAATGGGTGCCTACTTTAAATAACGCTTTTTTTTGCTTTTTCCTTGGCATCCAATCTCTTCAATTATTCTTATATATATTTAGCTCATCATTTCTGTTTTTTTCAATAAGATTATCATTTTTATTATCGTTGATGTTATTATTGTAATTTTGGTGCATTGAGATTAAATAAAACCTGAAACCTGAACTGAAACCTGAAATTCACTATATTATGCCTCTTTTTGGATCAAACAACTGATAGTGTCTTAAGGGGTCAAAGGGTCACTTTTTGCAAAAAATGCTACAAATTAGACTAAATTGGCTATTTTGCTTTAAAAATGTATCTCCTCCTACATTACTTGCATTGTAACGTGATTCAGATTATGAAGAAGGCTTGAGATACTTCACAACGTTGTATGGGTCGAGAGGTCAATCTTGGGTCATTAAGGGACCTTCCACCTTATGATGTGAAAAATCTTCAAAAATCCCTATCCCTATATGAAGCAGCTTAAGACCCTTCACAAAATTTGTGCTCGGCATGTGGGGTCAAGGTCAGTTTATCAACACAGCTTGGTTCAATGCTCATTGAGCACAATGTTGCATTCCTCTTCATTCCTCTTCAAAATTATAGCATAGAAACTAATATTATGTTTCTTGAATTATAAAATACATAATGCTGGAAGACCAATTGTGGTAGAAGTTTTGAGGACTCTAAAAGATTACCGTATTAACTTCCACCTGCCTGACTGACACTCCACCTCCTCCCGACCCTCTCCCCCTCTCCCACCCCCACCCCCACACAGAGTGATGGAATCCTAAAAATGTAGGGGACAAGCACTTATATTTTACATGTGTCTTATGGGGCTTTTTTGAAGATTGTTCCAAATCTCCAAAAACTTTGAGAGTTTTGCATAGTTGCATTGGGTAATAATAACTGGCTAGTAAACTATTAACTATACCTGTGAATGTTAAGCTCAAACAGTTTCTATGATCCCCAAAAGAAGGAAATTTTTGTATTTATGAGAATATGGGCGATAATATTCCCAGTGGCTGCTTGAAAGGTCCTTCCAATATGAAATATCCAGGACAGAGTGCCATGTAATGATGTATGTTGTTCTACTGCTTAATCTATTATTTTTTTCTGTTGGTTCGGGCAAGTCAAGTACGAGGTCATTTTTGTGAGGTGGCACTATTTTCACAATGGACGACAGAAATTTTGGCTTTTCTAGTTCTGCTGCCGTTAAATTACAATCAGAGATCCCATTCTAATTACAAAATTGCTTTCTTTTCTTTTATGACAATATGCACTTGTAAGCATTACTATTTTGCCGGTATAGAATTTTTACTAGACAATTACCAAACACAACTGTGCAAAAAATGCACATTTGAAAATTGGGGGCACTCTTCAAAAAATGTGCTGTTTCTGTGCTTTAATTATCCTAATACATCTGGGGACTAAGAGAATTTTCTGATGTCTATCATCAAAGTCTGTTGACTTTTGTAGAAAGTTTTTTTTTTTTTAACATATTATATTTATGGATTTTTCTTAGAGTGCACTGTTTCAATTCTAAAAGTCACAAACCTTCAGTTTACAATGAAATTTGATATTGGTTTCATTTAGTTAGTGGTCCTTTATATCACCTTAGCGCAAGAATGTCCGCGTGACACTGTGTACCCTCCTATCACATCGCCCCAACCTGTTTTTTTCTTCAAGACCGTATCCCCTCTCGGCATTTATCTCTTCCGTACAACCAAATAGAATCTACTCCTCCAAGCTTAGTTTGTTTTCACTCTGAAACACTTGAGATGTAATGGAATAGGATCTTGTTGGGACCTATCTTTTGAACCTAATACCTTATCCATTTTAGCAGTTTAAAAAACAAATCTGTTTCTACTTACTCCCTCTGACAATATTTACCAAATTCCATTATTATCAACAAGCTCTCTACTGTAAATACTTAAAGCTGACTCATATATTTTTGAATATAATTTTTTTGTGTGTATTAATTGAAAATAGGCAGCTGAAACTAAAATATAGTAAG
>JAMKCH010018552.1:0-31766 GCA_023653785.1 Ophioderma brevispina
TTGCACTAAAAACAGGATTATTGCGTCTTACCATCAAAACCGCAAGTTGGTTCCACCGGCTTGAGGGGTGTATGTGGAAAGGGCCAGGGCTCTCATATCAAGTAGAGAAACATTACACATAAATCGGAACAAGCAGCTTTAAGTATAAGACGATGTATATATGCAACGTCCATACTTTAAAATGGTTTGACAAAGCGTAATAAAGTTAACAAGAATAGTCTTTTAAAAAGACAACCATCGCCTAGCGAGGAGTTAGTCCTATTATATTAGGGTAAATACTTGTTTTTTTCAGAATTCATAGGAAACACTCTCGTAGATTCTATAACCAAGTATATTTCAGGCATCAACCATACTCATGCATCAGGCCTTTTTTGAAATACATGGCGTTTGGAAACGCCAGCCTTACAGCCTAATCCATTTCATAGGTGAGTTGCCCCTGGCTGTTAGGAATGTTCAGCAATGTAATGTAATGTGGAACATTGTGGGAAGTGTATCAATCCAAATAGACCCTAAAATATTTTACCAAGCCCATTTGCACCGCGATATTACAAATTCGAACTTACAGGAAACAGGTTTTAAATTTAAAAACAAAAACTTGTCACTATGAGGCAATCAACTCCTATAGCCCCAGTTCAATAGCTTTCATTCACAAGTGTATTTAGAAAACACACCCCTGAGTTTGGGTTATGATATATGATACCTAGAATAAAAAAGAGCAGTTCGGGTAATACATGACAAGTACAACCCACTTGAAACGGTGCCCTTGGTGATGAGCATATTGTAAATGTTTCATAGTGTGTGTTATCTGGGCGTTGGACCCATAATGGTACTCTCAAGACAGTGGGTCAGATCCTCCATTACATGTCATTGAACTGAGAAGTTATCACTGTGATGGGTAGCTTTGTCATCCAATCAAAAGTTGTTTCTAGCTGCTTAGGAACATGTAAATTAATTCCTAGTAGGCACAAATACCATGTCCTTAATTCTTAAAAATAATTGGAACAGAGGACTTTGTAATGATATATGAGACAAACACCCAACTCTGTGCATGCCTCGTGATATTTGCCAAATCATTTGCTGCTGCACATATGCTAGGGTAACTTGCAATGTAGTGGCTTTATCACTCCCACTTTTTATACCATATTCAGAATGGAAAAAGGCTAATGTTTGCGTGTCGTGAATGAGCTGTTTGGTAGCGAGGCAAGAATGACAAAACATTATTCAAAATGTTTCCTGGGTAACGCTGTAAATTATTCATCATATAACTTTTAATAGTCTATTTAATACGTCTCTAGTATAACCCCGTTCCGGACTAGTGTAGTGTTGATGATGTTCATAGTTTGGGTACGGTCGTTTGTAAGATGATCATCAAAAGAGTGAGATTTTGACGATCGTTCCAGATGTCTAAAAAAACGTGATATGAGAATTCAAGGTTCTAACTGATTATTGGGTTTTTATTAATAGCTTTGAAATGTACATTTTGTTAAGCTTTAAAGATGTATAATTCTTTAGGTTTTCAAATTACAAATTTGTTTGAAAATTAGTTTTTTTGTTTTTTTGTCTTGTTTTTTATATTGTTTTTGTGAAATAAAACGTCCATAAATCTCTAAAGGACCAAAATGTCAGTTAGAACATTGTAATTCTAAGCTCGAAAAATTATCTGTGCAAACTCGTTGCTAGAAGAATTAAATAACGTTAACAATCTATCCATGTTTCCAATGTTAGGGTGGAATCATTAAATTTGCTACAACTTTGACGGTACTATTAATTAGCCCCTTGCCTGTTCATGCAACCATAACAATTGTATGGCATCAAACAGTAGAATATTCTAGTATGGATATGAGGACACAAACGCATTTAGCCAGTGGCGGAACCAGCGGGGTGGCAGAGGGCGGCAGACTGCCCCCCCCCCCGGACAACGAAAATGGGGACGGAGAAGTAAAAAATGGGGACGAGAAGAAGGTAGAGAAGGTGGAAAATATGGGTCTACCCGGCGAGCGAAGCGAGCCGGAGAAAAAATGGGGAAACCTTCTTGAGTTTTGCCCCCGCGGAGGCTCCAGGTCTGGATACGCCCGCCTGATTAGCTTCAGTGCACAGATTATTTATCACCATCATTGACGATTCGTTATTGAATTGGATTATTGATTATTTTTAATTTTTTAGTTTTTTGCATATTATTTATGTAGAAGGAAAATTTTTCTATGTGCCGGCGCAGGAATCGATCCCATGACCTTCCGATCAATAGGCGGATGCCCTATCCACTAGCTACTGGTTGTCCGATAACAGACCTCAAGCTGATACAATAAGGAAACAATAAGACAACCTAATATACTCTGTGTGTAAACTGAGTCTCTACCAGGTTCTTATTGAAATTGTTTGGCCCGAATATGCTCCAGTTCATGTCTCACAACCTCTAGTAATGGGAATCCAGTTTTACCAAGCCTCCCACTTTCATGCAGAAAAAAAATTACTATTGTGACCGCTCGGCATTCACTTCTTAAAACAGAGATTTCCCAAGGATTGGAGTCCCCCATTTTCTAAACACATCGTGTGTTTTGTTTTTTTGTTTTTGTTTTTTGGGGTTTTTATTGCATATCATAATGCATCTCCACGTGCACATCACTTCATATAAAAATGTTCTTCATATAAAATCACAACTTTTGTAATAA
This sequence comes from Ophioderma brevispina, assembly GCA_023653785.1. Lineage (NCBI taxonomy): Eukaryota > Metazoa > Echinodermata > Ophiuroidea > Amphilepidida > Ophiodermatidae > Ophioderma > Ophioderma brevispina. The sequence continues at coordinate 2,670 of JAMKCH010018552.1, forward strand.
CATTCCCGGATGACGGAATTTTTACACAGAATCTATGGTATAGTGCACACCATGTTGGAGTGCATAATATCGAGATAAATGAGAGACGTAGACAACCACATCAATCAATACCTGGATAGCAATAGTTCAAAATGGCCGTAAATATTCGATTAAAACAAAGTTAAAAAATGAACTTCTCGAAACACTTAACAGTTAAAGGGATTTAGTAATGGAATCCAAGTTTGCTGTGTTGCATACCCAAATAAGTTTTAAAAACAGCAAGAAACAACATGGTGGCAAGGGTTTCATTCAACAAAGTGAAGAATTAAGTGATTAATAGTGCAAAACAAAAGCACCCAATGGTCTGAGCAAAAACGTTTTTTGACAAAAGCAACGCCCTGACACTCGTCCATGACGTAACAAGGTAAGACAACTTGCTCTAGCAAGACTGCCAACAGAGGCCAAGCAGGAGGTTTAGGCTGTCGGTTATTCCTTATTTACAATATGGCTATAATAAAACGAGATAACAGACTACAAGCATCACGCCAATTATGTAATAAAGCTCTTCCAAAACGGCCCCCGAGATGAACTTCTGTTTAAACGTTGTCTCTGAAATGCTATTTACTGTTATATAGCCTCCATTGGATGGGGGTCCTTTCACGAAATGCAAATTATATTTAATGGACTTTGTTTGCTCACCTAGAGCTTCCCAGCATATGAAGAATACAATCCATGCAGCATGTGACGTGTTTTACCTTCGGTAGAAGACACGATTTGGACAAGTTTATTAGCTTCTTCATGAGTACATTTATTCATTTCAGCATGGTGTGTGGAGAGTGAGTGATGCGGTGTAAAGTAGTGCATAAGCAAAATATGCAATATGTCATATCCCCACATCCCCCTTTTTCCTTAAGGAATGGTACCACAGTACATGTACAATTTTATTTGGCTTGTGTGGTAAACATTATTGGATGTGTGTTATATACAGATGATCGAAATGGTGGTGTCAATGTTAGACGATCCCATTCATAAAATAGGGTTTGAGAAAACATTTTGTCATATCGTTTGTCTTATGTTTGTTTGGTTGAGGAGCAATCACAGAAGCAGCAAAAGTTTGGTTAGCTTGAAACTCGAAAACACAAAGCGTCGCTGCGCTTTTAAGACAATAATATAACTTTGGTCACTGGAACGCTCATGCTCATAACACCTGATCTACCCCGTGAGATCCTTCCTAAACCTCAGCGGTCTCCGGATGATCCGACCTCTATTCTGGTATGCTTGCAGTGGCAGTGTTCAGGTTCATGCTTCAGGTCAGCACTTGCGTTCTCAGTTTGGGGTCATCGTCGTCACAGGTTTGACTGGCGACCTCAGTGCCGAAGAGATTTGTTCTCGGTGGCGATTCTGGTTTGGCAGGGCATTTCTCGGATGTGAGATCGATTTCGCCTCACTGTTGATCCCTTGTGGTGTTGTGACCATCGTATGACCTTGGTGTGCAGTGTCCATACGTTGGTGATAATGGCTGGGTTGCCAGTTGTTCTCATTGTCGTTCTTTACTCTGACCTCTTTGCCTTCGTAAAGTGGGGGTGTTCTGGTTCCTGCGTTTTGTCGTGATTGTCTTTCAATTGCTTTTCTGTCTTTGTATCAACTTCTCATTTCTTCTGTTTTTTCTGATGGTTGTCTACCATGTCGAAGCTTGGCACAGTGGTGCGGACGGTCCTACCGAAGACATCTCCGCTGTTGAGGGTATTCCGGTATCGATAGGTGAGCCGCAAGTGTAGCATTGCAAGTGTGTAAGATCTTGGTTGGTTCGGTTACATTTCTTAATCAAATTCTTGACTGTCCTGACCATTCTCTCTGCGGATCCATTTGATCTTGGATACCTGGTCGACGAAGTAGTGGGGTGATTCCCCATTCACGACACATGCTTGGTAGGGGTCTCCCGTTGTATTTGCGAGTCCGTTGTCGCTGACTTCTCTCTAGGTGGTCCAAAGATGCGAAGATTGAGGATGTGGTGCTTTTGGACGACTGTTTTCGCTCTTTGTGTTGTTAACTCTTGATTGGACGGTTACTTGCTGTAGTAGTCGTAATCATGAGGAAGTCTTCACCGTTCTGGTAACGAGATTGCTGGCAATCTTTGTCCATGGGGTTTGTGGTATTTTCATGGGGCTATGAGGGGCTCTTTTCTTTGGTTTTGTTGGTGCTCCTGAAAAAAACATGCACTACAGCCTTTACCAACTGCTCAATGTCCTTGTTGATGTTTGGCCAGTATCCCGACTCTCGGTCCAATCTCTGTTTTTCTCGATTCCCAGATGACCAGTGTGGAGTTGTTTAAGGATATCTTCTCGTAGGGTTTCTGGTATCAGCACTTGTCGTCCTTTGAAGAGGACCCGTTAGCCATCCCTAATTCATCTCGACATGCCCAAAATGTCGGATGCCGTTTGGTAGTTCTTTATACTACCCTGGCCATCCGTTGTGGATGACTGTCCAAGCTTCCCTGCATATTGGATCTTTTTTGTAGCTTCTTCTGTAGGGCTTCTCTCTTCTCGTTCCCGAAGTTCACAAGATCGACATGGATGTTTGCACCTGGTGTGCGAGGGGTGTGTCTGCTGCATCTGACGGTTGGGCATTCTACTGAAGTGTCTGACGATACATGGTAGGTCCTGGTCTGCTAGGTTACAGTCATGTCATATCCTTGGAGACGTACTAAGTAGTCTTTGTAGTCTGGGTGGTGGCGCTGGTACGCGGTTTTACGCCAGATCATTCCCAAGGGCTTATGGTCGGAGATTACTGTGAATTTCCTTTTCCAAATAGGTATGTAAATGGAATGGGTACTCCCAAGACTAGTGCCAAAGTCTGCACCTCTCTACTTTGAGTAGTTTCTTGGGATTCTGAGAGTGATTTGGAAGCAAAATGCCACTGGTCTACCATTCTGAAGAAGGCAGGCTCCCAATCCTTTCTGTGAGGCGTCGACTTCTAGGCTAGTGGGTTTTTCTGGATCCAAAGTATGGCAGCAAGCTTCGTGCTGACATTTCCGTTTTTAATTTGTCATAACATGTGGTGATTCTTCATTCCAGATGAATGGTACATCATCCTTCAAGTAGCTCTCGTAGCGGACTAGCTTTTGCGGCACAGTGGGGCACGAATGTTGACAGGTATGTGACTAGTCCTAGGAAACGTTGGAGATCATGCCCGTTTGTGTGTTTGGCATACTCTTCAGGTCAGCTATCTTCTGGGGATCAGGCTTATCCCCTCTTACTATATACAGATCCATCAAAGCTGATCTTACTCTTCTTGATTGCGCATTTTGTACTGTTGAATGCGAGAACCTTCTTTCTTCGCGACCTCCATTAGTCTGAGTAGTTTGAGTGTCTGTTCTCTTCCCGTACACCAAAGACTATTATTCGTCGGCATATGCGACACATCCTTCCCTCTCCTGTGATACGTCCATTCCTCTGGAAATATCTTGGCTGACGGATAGCCAAAGGTATTTCCGGTAACATTAGCGACCAAAAGGAGTCCGGAAACGTGGGTATCTTGTGACGCTTCGTCTAGTGGAATAGACCAGTATCCCGATTTTGCGTCCAGCTTGGAGAATACTTTAAGCTTTCGCAAGTTGTGGGTTGATTTCCTACCTACTGTCGGGATCTTAGTGCGCCTCGTTTTGAGGCTGTTGTTTGAGTCCGTTTGGGTCCGATCACACCCTGAATTGAACCCTCCTTTCTTGATGTTTGTGGTCATGGAGCAACACCAGTCGGTGTGCTGATTGACCTCTTAATCACTCCCGATCGTCCCATCTTCCTTAGTTCTCCTTTGATCTTCTCTTTTAGATGCACACTTCACTTCCTGTTGGTCCTATACGAATTGTGGCCTTTGGTTGTCAGGTTAAGTGTGGCTTTTTCATCTTGAAATTTCCAATTCTATCAAATTGGTCTGGATAGATTGCTTTGAGCTGGTCTAACGAAGTCGATGGTTTGTCTTGGCGTGTCACTTCCCACTTCGTCTATCTGTGTATGTTTCAAAATTGCTGGTTCTTTTCACGTTGATGGTCCGAGGTTTAGTTTCTAACATGTGTTAAGACCAATGAGTGCTGGCCTGGAACATCTACGACAAAGAATTCTTCTGTGTGCCACTTGTTGTCGTTGTACTTACATGGATGTCGATCGTTCCCAGGACTTTCAGTTTCTGTCCACTGTAGGCTTTCATTGGTAGGTTGTTGGTTCCAAAAGTTGTTTCCATTGTCTTTGGTGATGGTTCTGATGGGCAGTGTGTTTCCACCTGACCCGGTATCTATTTTGGCTCCCAATCACTGTTTTGTTCCACTCTTCTCGGGGCATATGAATATCTATGTCGGCAAAAGATCTCTGTTGGGTTTCTCCCATCCACGTGGCTCTTCAAAGCACATTTTTGACACCATGCTGTCGTAGAACTTCAACTCTCGTCCTGCTCATCATTGGAGTCCCCCCCTTGTCTGTCTTTATTTCCGTGAGCGTGGTTTGTCCTCGGTGTCCTACTTTGTGATCTTTGTCTTTCTCCTTCCCCGATGGACTTTTGTTTTTCCATATCTTGGATGTTTTTGTCCTTGGACTTGCTTGGCTTTTCGTCTACACATCTTTTCCCAATGACCCTTTTTTTTGTCACAGTATGTTTTACTTTGTCATTATATGCGGCACCCTTTGGAGGTGAGATGTCCACATTTTCCGCATGGTTTCCTTCCCGGCAGTATACGACGGTGTATGACGATGTATGGCACCTGCCTCCAAAGTTGGGTTACTGTCTAGGTGCTTAGCTGTCTTCTGTTAGCTGACAATCCTTCATATTTCGTCCCTCTTTCAGCAAATTCTCAATGGAGTAGCCTTTCTCCTGGTCTAAGAGAAATTTCTGTAATTCCTCATATGGTGTCGATCTATCACTAATTCTATTACTCGTTCAGCTAACGCTCCGTTGTGAAGTCACAGTGGGTGCCTTTTTCTCTGCATCTTTCTACCCGGCTTGTAGGTCCCTCCCCTGGTTTGAGTTTTCCCTGATGAAAGTTTATTTTTTAAACCCCACCTTCCCCCCCCTTTTTACTCCACGCCCCCCCACCTATTCCCCGGTTCTCTCCCGTTTAACCTTGGTCGTGCGTTGGCTTTCCCGTTACCCTCGCTTTGCGGGGTCTTTCTTATCCGCGTGTTCACCGCTGGTGTTGCTCGTTTTCATACGAGGTTTGCCTAAGCGAGCAATAATTTTCCTGGCAACTGTGGCTCTTATCTCAATGTATGATCAACAGGCCACAGTTCGATCTGCTGTTTAACAAGGTGAAAATTCTTCAGCCCTATCTGTGGCGCTCCAGTCCATTTTGGGGGAATTTAGCCATTGCTGATCGGGTACAAAGCTTCGAACACCACTGGAATCTAGAAAGAACGACAGTTATCTCACAAAATGGTTAGGAAGTTACACTGTTGCTATGAGCATGGGAGAATCAGTAAGCAAAGCGGCAATTCTTTTCTAGCTAATGTGGTGCAAAAGGAGTTAAAGCAGTGATGATTTGGGGTGAAAATATCCTGGCTGCAAAATTTTATTTATTTAAATATTATCACACTGAAGGAGAGGGGTATAGTTAAGACCTAAAATGGGAATAGATAAAATATACTTGCTATCTGGGTAAGCAAACACTGTGGTGTTGGTATGTATTTTGGTGATATAGTTTATGTAATAGTCACACAAGTATCAGATTTTTTGAGACACTAGCTCAAACATAATTTTGCTAAGTGTTTTCATTTTATTTTTATCCAAATATCGGCATAAGTATTTCTTGAGAAATCAATTCCAGTCTTTTCCTTTTCCCAGGGTGGGTAATAATTGTCTCTGAGGTCAGCTCCACTTCATAAGTTCATCGTATAAGATCAAACATCGTGGGATTCAGTTTCAACCTTCGCGTTGCTTCCACAGTTGACGGCGTCTGGCTGGCACACGTCCACTCTATGCAATGTTCCTTACGTGCTTCGGCGTATGTCTGGCGGATTACTTCCGACAACCGTGATTTGCTGGCGGCAAAAGTTTGAGACAGTATTGGGCTTTAACATATTCATTTTAACGTAGTGCCGGCTTGTTTTGCCCTGGGCACAGATCCAGCCTCGATCTTCACACAGGGTTAGTGACGAAAGTTGCGATTATGATCAGCACGCAAGTTTTTTATAAACAATGGTGAGGATCCTTCGGCAAAGTTTTATGGGTTGTCGAAAGTTTTGCAGTCGCAGAACACACAAAAACAAAGTTACGAGGCAAGTTCAAAGTTTTTACATGTAAGTAGTTCGAATCAGTACGTAGAAGACGGAGGATTGCAAATATGCAGTACTAATAAGTTTTTTATAAGTACTCACAGCTGGATACCGTAATCATACTACGTGCTAACGCTGCATAAATTCAGTTTGTGCAGTTCGATGTGGGAGGGTTTCGTCAACAAGCAGTAGGTTGTTGTTGACAAATGGATGCTGGAAAAACGTTTGTTTCCACATATTTCACATTCTCGGTAAAGGCTATCTTGGGCGAAATCTTGGGTGGTGTCCCCACCACAGATTTATAACTTAGGTAGCGGTTCTGAGTCTGTAGACTTGGTATGTTTGTGCTCAGCACACAATTTCGTCCCGTACGGAGCAGTCATGTGTGTTTGGCAACGGTATGGAATGCTGATTTGGTGATCGAAGACTCCGTCAAGCAGGCTAAACGAACATGCGAACCTTTCACTTTCATTCACCGGACAAAAACAGCAGCAAGGAGCGCTATCCGAAAGGGACTCCAGGAGGTTTCTGTTAACTTGTTAGTGGCGGGGATTAGTAATACGACCACGCTGCTACCATGAAGTGTTTACATTCGGTAGTAAAACACAATTGGACAAGTTTAGTAGCTTCTTCAGAGTACATTTTATCCTTTCAGCATGTGTGTGGAGAGTGGAAGTGGATGCGGTTAGTAAAGTAGTGCATAAGCAAAATATGCAAATATGTATATCACAACCCCTGGTTCACCTGAAAATTCAGCTATTTCTACAGGCGACTCTTTATGCGGGTTTAAAAACGCTGGGACTGTTATAGATGATATTTCTACTCCCAAAGCGAAAAGAGATTCTGCTGTTACTCACGGAAAAAATACACACAATCACGACCGATCTACTCCGCCGTTTTCAGCAACAAGTTTCAAGCATTTAAAACGTTTGGTAATCATGATTTAAATAAAATATATAAACCCAAATATGTGCAAATAAGATAAAAGCTTTCATTGCAACCCCTTTAAAAACAGTAGTACATAAAAAACGTTCATCCATATCGACGGTGATCAAACATACAAGCGTATAATAAAGACACTAGACCAAATTGTATAAAATGATTGTTTTGGAAATGGCCAACAATTCACTTGCAAAGTTATTCGATATTCACCAAAAATGAAATTGAAATCTGACAAAAAAAACATTTTACAGCTCAAAATGAAGCCCACCATGTTTAAAAAGTGCATGTAACGTTGATGAGCGTCAGGGTTGATGAAAAAAAAATACATTGATTTTACTTGTAATAATTTTTTTAAATAATTTTATTACATATAGCAGGATGACGAAAAAGGAAGTTTTAATCAATGTTAATCGCAGTATAATTAAAAGTGAGCTAATCTTCACAACTTTATAAATAATCATTAAAACTTAAAAATATCTACCCACCCATAGTCTGTAGGTATTCTTTCAAATGTGTTTACTCGTCACTGGTTGCAAAAATATTACATATAAAAGTATAAGGACAAAATTTTTATTACGAAGTTTATGTCACCACCCTCCTTTAATTTGATAAGCCATATCTTGTAACGACTGTCAATTTTAGTCAATAGTATTTGCAAGTTCATCAACGGTGACACTATCCCTTTAAGTTTTCTATGGGCAAAAGCTTCCTGGGGCAATCAGGCCATTTTGCCCAATGTTGTGCTTTATATATCGACTGCAAAATCATAAAACAAATTTAAGTTTCTAAGGCGATCAAAAAAAAAAAAAAAACAATACCTCCCCTAATTCACACACACCGTTCACGGCGTTACAAGACCAATTACACAACTAGCAGCTTCCGTTTAAACCAAACCGTTTGGGTCCGGAGAAATTAATAGCAAAGCTAAACGCGGAAGAACAACCGCAAGGAGAGAGCTTGCGGCTTTATTTGCTCTACACGTAATAACTCACCCTGCCCGAAAACACAGTGAAATTGATAAAGAGATCTTTCTTGATTCTTCAAATCCACGACCAACAAGAATATACTCGTTCTTAAGAACAAACTAAGAAATATCTCATAATAAATACACCCTACAAAAATGACATGACATCCGCCATTTGGTACAATTTCGCAATGTTTTACGATATCGGCTTAGGACGTATATATGGGAAAACTATGTCAAAGTTGTATTTATATATTTTTAATATTTTTCTTTAGTTTTGTGCCAAGCAAACTTTTCGCTTTAATACATAGCCATGCATGAGCCTGTGTGGAACGAATTTCGTTCTCCGATTATGTAATAGGGTAAGTAATTGTTCTAATTCACAAAATAATAGCTTCATTTTCAAAATTTCTAAAGACATAAGCGCAAAATCAGAAAATGTCACCAAATTAAATGCGACTGATCTTTTCGGTTGGCATGAAGATAAATGCACATTGCTGATGAATTGCAAAATTCCCCCTTTGGCGCGTTTGAAAAGACCAGGGTTTTTCTGCATTAATTGCGTCTGCAAAAGTACGTCAATGTACGTCCACCTGTACGTCTCTGTTAGAGCGCCATATAAATGCAGTCATTATGTAACATGGTTATATTGATTAGTGGATTATATTGATTAACGACAATAAAAATTATTATGATCAGAATGCCAGAAATATTCACGTGTTTAGTGTGATTTAATCACGTGAGTTAAAGTTTTTATGGCAGTGGTTTGAAGGAACTGATATTATCTGATGAATCGATTCTCAACTGCAAACGTTTCCTTTGTTTCATTCCGCAATCTAATCAGTCACATCAACAACCTCGACTAGCAACAAAATGACTTGCACTTACATGCTTACATAAAACGAGCGGTATGAAAATGTTTCAACTCCTTTAAACATTCGGTACGACTAAAATTTTTTCATTGCCACAGGAAAAAAAGATTGTGGAGTCCATTGATCTCTGACGTGAATATTTGTACGGATTGCCCGTCATGGCATTTCATGGTACTTCAATGACTCAGGTTAAATACTGATGTATTTTACAAAGTAGCTTGATACCGGTAGCTGTGTGTTAGTATCGATTTGGATGTGCTATCTGGACTCAACAACTGATTAATTTGAGCAATTCTCAACATGATTCGTTTCACATTGTTTTTTTCTTGGTGATGGTCTGAAATACGCCAATATACGGCGGTGATTTAGGTAAGTGGGTCTTTCGGATTAGTAGCTTTATTTTTTATGCAGTCTGTAAAAACGTACCGTTTGGAGGGTATATTTATTATATGATTTTAGAACAATAGTAATCGTCATTAAGTTTCATACCACAAGGGAGAAGAAGAAGATGATGATGAGATGATGATGATGATGATGATATTGTGATGATTGCTGATGATGATGATGATTTAGGCCTATAACGTTACAAGGAAAATAGCATCGTAAACATAAATAGTACATGTATAGCGAAAGTAGTTAAATCATGATTTAGATAATATAGGGTTTTGTTTGTCCCAGAAGTCCCCCACCATTTTAGATGAAACATTAAAAGTTGGCGCGATGTTAGGGAATTTGTTTTCTTTAAGGATTGCACTCGGAACATATATAACTCAACTGCTGTTTGTTCATGCATTAGTGATAATCTCCTAAAAATTGTATATTTTGTATTAAAATACGTGATGGATCACCTTTTTACAGCCTTTACGGACAAATCGAGAGATTTACAACCTGTAGTCCGGCGATTCCCTGCTTGTCAGTAAGAATGTTGGCCCGATTTCTGTGACCGAACAACTAACAAAGACCCAGGCTTACCGTGTTGTAGCGCCAGTGTCAAAATAGAATGAATGCTGCCTTAACCCAACATAATTGCAACGACTCAATTCCAACAGAATTGTATTGAGAATACCTTTAAAAAACAAATATCAAAAGTCTCATAAATCAAAGGAGTGGAAATATATTTTTAGGGGGTAAGGTTTATACAATGGGTCAAAATATGAAAAGTTATCAAAACGCGTCGAAAAGTATGCCAACGTGTTCGTTACATTTCCAGGATTAAAAAAAAACGTATAGTTTGCATATCTGATGTTGTAGTTCAATAGTATGAGTCAAAAAAGGTTCAAGGTCACAATGGCGAGTAACTTTTCAGAATATCCGTTGTCGTTATAAAAATGGTGTCAAATTGTGTTCGTCTAATGGTACAGAACCGAAAATATAATGGTGGCACAATCTATATATTAGCTTGTCCCTAATTGGAACGCAAAATGTGGCTGGGGGTACAGGGGTCTATGGGAGGTCACTAGTCAGAGCTCTGTAATTCTTATATAGAACGTTCAAACAAAGAATCTATTTACATTACTTATCTAGTGGGGACAAATTTAACAGTTTACAACCAGTCCGACCAAAATCGTTGGAACCATTCTATGAAAGTTTACACCAGGATGACCTTGAAAACTGTTTGTGAGCCTATTGTACTAAAGCTATTAACGCGGGAATAGGGCAAAACTATACCTTTTTTGAAACCTTAGGAGTAGCCAAATAAATTGGTACATCATTAAATCAATTCGAACATTCTCATTTTTACCCCTGTACAAACGTGTCCACTATTTCTACATGTTCCACTAGGTTGATTTTGGTGAGACTTTTAATATATTATTTTGGGACTATTCAGAGTATAATTAACACAAAATGTTCTGTTTTGCAAGTTGTGTGGGGTCAAAATCAGCAATATTGGACTAGTGGTCAACCCAGCCCACCGTATATGATGAGGGGGTTAAGCATGTCAGCATAATTTGATCTGTTGGCCTCCCAACTAGCTTAGCCTATTCTGAAGTATGGGTGAGAAACTCTTGGAGACTCAGCGTTCATAAATAACAAACTGGATTACACGACCATGTGGAGCTACTATCTGTAGCTAAAAGAGACTGTGTAAACAGGGCAATGAGATACTGGCATGAGGACCAAACTAGTCTAGTAGATTTTTATTTTTTGGAATTATCTTTCCATTTAAAGGCTGCTTCAGAGAGTTTTCAAAATATAATTATTTTTTTGTGTATTAAAAAAGTCAACTAGAACTAAGATCGTCATAAAATGTCAATTCAAAGTTTGAGATGAATCGGATTTTTTTTCATACGGTATAAAACATTTATGTACAGGATTACGTGCCATAGGATACTGGGTATAACAAAAAGCCGGCGGATTCCGGAATTTATACAAAATGGTGATTTTCTATATTGAAGGACTTCGTTTGAAGCCTTAGGAGTTCACCACAGTGACTCGTATTGGACACAAGCATTATGTATATGCAAAAACACGATTTGTTTGAAAAATGAGGGCGCCCCTCCTCAGGAAATATCTGAGTAGCCTTAATAGGGCCGACATTTTACCCTACATGGCTATTGGATGTAAAGTGACAGGAGGAGAGTTTGTGGATACGAATTTCTCTCAAGATTCCTGGATCGGTTGTAGACCACCTACCGAGCATGTTTCGAAGGTATTAAAAACAGGTCAAAAGAAAACCGCAAACCTTGTTTTGAACTTGCCTTGCTATCGTAATGTTCCCCATAGCAAACCATTGCTTTGATTTTTCTGCGTGCACGACAGAAGAAACTACTAAATCAGTCATTTAGTACCATAAACACGGCGTCGTGGATTCGGTTTATTCATTCAGGTGTGATTTGATCTAATACATGGTTACGCATTCCAATATGTTAAAACAAAACCGGGGTTCGAGAAAAAAAAATTGGGGGCGATTCTTCCCTGGAATCTCCTCATGTCTCTTTAATGCATTGTAAGTAAAAAGAGTAATAAAGGATATTTAGTGAGAAGGTAAAAGTTTTTATCGTTGTCGAGATTCTGCAAATAACCAACCACCAATGGATTTGAATAATAATTTGCGTTTGTGAGTGTGTTTACCCCGCTATTTGTGCTGTGGGTAATTTCAATTAGAAAAAAAAAGTTCTTCAAATTAATCTTAATCTTTCTAAATCAATGGTTGGTGTTGATGAATAAAATAAATTCTTATAATATTAGTATAAGATATTTTTGTTATCAATTTACATTCAAAGTAATTTTATAGATCTTTTAGGGGTCATTTTTTTATTTAAAAACATTTTGAGATCGGTGGTATACTTTCTACTTTGTAACCTAAATACGTACAAAACGTAAATCCAAAGTACGGTGTGAATTTGATTTAAATTTGTAATTTTGAAAAGTTTAAAAATACCCAAACTAAGGATTTTTTTTTTTTTCTGTAGAAAAGCAAATTATAAACCTAATTGGTGCAACGCGACAATGTTTTTGTGGAGGACAAGGACGTTCAATTCAGTGTGATATAGTGCCTGTCCGGCGCGTGTTGGCAGCGTTCTGTTATGTTAATAGTTGCCACCTTTTGGACGTCCTTTGAGACTTGATGTTTTTACATGAAGGCTAAACTCTGACGTGAATTCATGCGGAAGGAAATCGTCCTCCAACCACCGGGAATCGTTAGGGACCAGTAATGATTGGTATTACAATGATTTTATCCTCGGATTTTGCAGTTCGTTATCCTTCAACCGAATAGGCAACCATGGAATTATACGACATAACTTGATGAAAAGAACTTGATGAAAGTTTTTTTTCCTACGTCCGCGAATTATTCGTGGGTGACCCGATCAAGGTCCGATTTTTCATATGATGTTTTCTCCCGCACATCATCACTGAAAGCCAAAATCACCTGATTTCAAATTTGAGATAAAAGTCCGGCCGTTTGGATGAGAAGCCAAAAATGTGTACCTATTGGCCCATAGGTGTGTGTTAATGAAATGTGTTCGACCACGTTTAGAGACGTTTTTTTCATAACATCGAAAACATTTCCTGCAGCCTAATTTAACTGGGGTAAGAGGAAAAATATCGAACTTTCTTCTATTATACTCTAAAAATTTCAGGGATTAAAAGTTAAACCTTAGGATTTGTAGTAAGTGACCAACCAAAATAGATTTAAAATGAATCCCATGTCTTAGATTCAATCATATTAGATGGAATTCAAATCTAATTGATTAATGTAAATGCAATAGATATAATTGAAATCCAACATTGATGGTCCTACAATTCTACGGATTAACTGTGAAATCCCTGAAATTTAGATGAATCTTCATTTGTTGAGTAAAGTAGGGGGACGAAGTTGTCGAGTTCTAAATCTCTGACATCATGAAGAACGGTAAATGATTTGTTAGGATGCGTCACTTTCGTGAAAGGGTAGTACCCGATATAAGTATACCAAGTTTCATCCCCTTGATTTCTAACGGTATAGAGTTGCCTCACCCCAAAAATCCTATCTGTAAAGTTTTCGCGCCGATATTTCAACGTTTTGAGCGAGAGCTAAAAACGTGATTTGGTAATCTCCTAGAGTACGGTGTAAAATTAATTTGGTCGACGAAAATGTTGCACCTTTTCCGCCTCGTAAATAACATCCCAACACCAACAGCTACCAAAACATCCTTTTGCCTAAGATTTCACAGGGGGAGGGACTTAAATGAGAAAAATAGAGCTTTCTTCTCAAATTACCAATATTTTGGACTCTTTAGGGTAAAATCCGGGTTTTGGGACGATACTGGGGCTATATAGCGATCGGACCAGAAACGGGGCTAGAGTACCAGATTGCTTCAATTGATTCCATTTTTACGCAGTGAAGCTGAATCATTGTTAAAGCTAAGGAGACAAAGACAATTCTGGCCGGAACCTACCCTTGATTTATAGACATAATTTCTCGCCTCTAGGCTGTTTTCATGAAACTGTAAATTGATATAGTCCGGTCTGCCCACAAAATCGTTTACTGCTGCATTTAAAAAGGCCAATCTTTACGCTAAAATCCTTGGTGTGCGGGGCCCAAGGGAAATTGTCTCGCACGGGTCCAGTAAAGGTTAAGGACAACAAATAGGAAAATCATACATAACAAACTTAAAAATAATGATTGAGTGTGGCTTTAATTTGTGTATGCATTTCTTGAACCCGTGAAGTATATTCTCCCGCCTAAAAAATCGAACGATGTTGAAATGGCATCAACGTGCTCAAACTTGCTCTCAAATGACTGCGCCAAGGCAGCGGGATAAATTCTCAAACTCACATCATGTTAGTTTCAATGCACAGTGGCTTAGCAAGAGGGGGGGCAGCTGCCCCCCCTGTGGGGATCTTGCCCCCCCCCCTCTTGCCCCCCCCCCGAAAAAAAGCTGGATACGCCACTGCAATCCATACGGCTACAGGTCAAAAGCAAACACCATTACGCGAACAACGCCTCCGCATTTAATTATAATTTCCCATACCTACATACATTTTGACTACACGTCATATATCGTTTCGGATTTTTTAGACGGGAGTATCGAATATTTTGTATTCGATAGCTTTGCGGTCCAAATATCTCAAAGCGCACAGATAAATTGTGAACGAATTCGTATTCGCTGGACAAACACTATGAGTTACAATACGCTCATCCCACAGGGACCCAGTTCAATGGGTTGTACTTGTACCTGTACATGCATGAACTGACCTTGTGCAATCTGGATATCAATATCATACCCAAAAAGCAGGGAGAGTATTTTCTAAATATATTGGTGAATGAAGCTACGGAACTGTGCCAAGGGCAATTGAGTTTTAGTAGCTCATAGTGAAGATTGCTACTTTCAGTGATCAAAATCGATAATAGGTCTATCACGATTTAAGGCAATCGGGAAAAAAAATTTAACTTTCTAACTTTCAGAGGGATTGGCATGTTATTTCACATTTAATTTTGGTTTTAATTATGTAATTGTACTTATTGAACTACGTCTGTGCGTCGGGAAAAAGAATTATCCAAGTTTTGTAGTTTAACATTTGTAAAATACACCAAATTTATATTGTTGGGGGGGGCGGGGGGGCATAGTGACATTAACCTTCGTATTACCAAAGGGGAGGAGTTACCACCCCAGGTAAACTTCCCTCGTGTGCGCAAAAAACGTTAACAACTTTCGTTAAGTCTTCCTTATAAATATTTACATCCTTCTGCTAATTGGGCGAAACAAATTGTGAAGGTAGCACCCTCACCGCGGTTAGCGTCGAAGTCGATTGGTTGTAGTGGGTTATATACCTCTACTATACCCATATTGAAAATTGAGCATTCTTGATTGGTCAGTTTACTGCCCAGCTATTCTGCATAATAAGCCGCGAATGCATTTTCTACCATTTATTTTCAGTAATCAGCATACAAAATAACATAAATAAGGGGCATATTAACTTAAACCTATTACAAACAACAAAATAAATCAAGTTTTTTAGTTAAAGATAGAAATTTGTAGATCATCTAGGGGCTCTCATGGATCTAGGGCGGGAAAAAATTAAAACAATGGGCGCCATGATTTAGTTTTTCCGACCTCGCGGCCCATTATTCGCCTATAAATGATACTGAATTACCCTTTAGTTATAGTTCATTTGTTTAAAATGGGCCACTGTATGGCTCTAAAATATATGTGATTAAAAATCGGCAGTTTCCATATCATTTGGCCAAAAACACGCATGAAATCCAATATTCCTACCTTTTTATTTTTCATTTTATACTCTGTTGTGTGTTGTGGAAATGACCACTTTGCCAACTTTGAAACTTTGACGTCATTGTGACGCCATTCTAGGTTATGTTGGAATCAGTAGAAAACGGTGGACCAATGCGAGCAACGGGTATGCCAACATCGAAATCATCTTGCTTGATAATAATGGATTCTCGGGGGTCCCCACTCCTTAGTAAACTGTGTTACCAAAAATAGACTTGTAAAAGATTGCGAAATGTTTGATTTTCTTTGATGTTAACTTTGATATCTTGCAAACTAAAATAATTACTTATACACGTATATACATCATTAAAAAAAGCGCGACCTTTCAGGAAAAAATTGATATTGTTCTTGGGAAGGTGTTTGTGTAAGTGTTAGTGCCCTCTAAAGTTTAGATTATGTGAGATTAGGAGTATAATTTACCCAATTTAATGTTAATTCGTTTAAATTTGGATATATGAAGCGTATACATTACTTTAAAAGATGGAAACTATATATGTATGAGAAAATTTAAGAAAAGAGAAAATAGACCACGTTTATCCTCCAAAAACTTTTGAGTTATGAAACAATCCAGTTACATTTTAAAATATGTTTTATGAGCTCAAATTTTTGAACCAGTTTCTAGCCAATATTTATTGTGTGTTACAAATGCATACTATTTATTATTTTTATATAATCCGCACTACAATGTTGTGTTCTTCTACACTATTTAACTCTGAAATCTATTTTTTTTCAGCAAAAATGGAGTTAAAAACATATAGGCGACTAATTAAAGATTTTAATGTAAGGAGCAACATTTGTAATAGGTTGTAATTTTCTGGATTCGTGGTCGACGTGTCAGTCTGCGACTATATTTTACAACGAACGATAATGCAAACAGTGAATGGTTCCCACTTTACGGCTATGGAAGTCGTTTGTAACATGATACAATTGCATGGTTTGTAACATACAAGGGTAACATACACCACCAATGCAATGACATCTTCATCGTCGTCGGTCTTCGTCGTTCATCGTCTATTCCATCATTCATCATCGTCGTCGTCGTCGTCAAGCTCGATGTTCCTTATTTCTCGGTATTGCCACCATCAAACCGCATCTGTTTTCTTATCATCGTGGCATCATCGGGCATCTATCATTTAACACTTAACTGCAGACGGCGGGTGACCTAGGGACCACATTTGTGTTGTTCGGCCGGGTTTGTTAACGCGGCAAGATAGTGGTTATCTGATGCATCCATCATAATCCAGCAGAGCCAGCAGAAGCAGCAGCAGCAGCTGTAGCAGCAGCAGCAGCAAGCAGCAGCGCAGCCAGCAGCGGCAGCGAGCAGCAACAGCAGCACGCCGCAGCCAGCAGTCAGCGAGCGAGGGGGCAATGCCAGCAGAAGCAGCAGCATGCAGCAGCCAGCAGTAGCAAGCAGCAGCAGCAGCCAGCAGCATGCAGCAGGCAGGCAGAAGACCAGCAGCATCAGCCAATCAGCAGCCAGCAGGCACAGCAGCCAGAAGGCGGCAGGGCAGTAGCAGCAGTCAGAATCCATGCAGCCGCCCGAGCAGCAGGCAGCAGCAGTCATCAATCATGGCGCATCCGCATCAGCATCAGCATCAGCAGCAGCCAGCAGAGCAGAATCCATGCATCGCCACAGTCATGCATAATCATCACCATCAGTCAGCGCAGCAGCATCAGCGCAGCTCCGCATCTACAGCATGCAGAAGCATCAGCAGCCCTCATCATCCATCATCAGCATCATCATCAGCATCCATCATCATTGCATCAATCATCATCATCCACGCGGATCAAGCATGCATCATCAGGCGATCAGGTAGTAGCACAGCAGTCAGCACCATATATCATAAAATTATCAGGAATCATAGTAATGCAGATCAGCCATCAGACAGCAGCCAGCAGCAGCCAGCAGCAGCAGCAGCCAGCAGCGCCAGCATGCAGCAGCATGGGCGAGGTATCCAGCCGGCATCCACAGCAGCAGTAGCAGCATCAGCCAGCAGCGCCAGCACGAAGCTAGAAGAGCAGCAGCAGCAGCTGTAGCAGCAGCAGCAGCAGCGAGCAGCAGCCGCCAGAACGTGCAGTTCAGAATGCAGAAGGCAAGAAACAGCCAGAAGAAGCAGCATACATATCTCCACATCATCTCATCATCATCCATCATCATCCTCATCATATAATCATTCATCCATCATCTCCTCATTAACATCATCTCATCCATCATCATCATCATTCCTCATCATCAATCATCCATCATCATCATCATCATCCATAATCATCGTCGATCATCATCATCATCATCGATCAGTTGTAGCATCATAATCATTCCACATCATCATCATCGTCCTCGATCATTAGCACATGTCGTCGTCAAGCTCGATGTCCTTATTTCGTTATTGCCACCCTCATCACCGCCCTCGTTATTCTTATCATCGTTGTATCATCGGCATCATTCATTTTAAACCCGTAGCTCTAGTAATCTCACCATACCAGCAATAGAAATCAACGGGTTTCAAGCAGTTGAGTACGTATTCGACTCCTTAGAGCGCAGCGAATAAAACATTGGGGTTGACAACAATCGAACCACATCGTGTCCAGTTTGAATAAGAAAAACAGTTGTTCTTGGTATTTTAATACTGTCTTCAGTTAGTAACCATGAATGCTACTTTACATACACCACTTAAAATAACCATTCCTTGTATTTATTTAATACACGCATTCATAAGAACTCAACTTTCCAAACGCCGTTTTCTCAGAACTAGCATTTATATGATTCGACACTATGCCAGAACCCACGACGGAATTATAATTGTACAATAACTGAACCACTGGACTTACAGTCTGGCTTATACAACTTATAAAATAAAAACGGTATATTTTTGACAGTACAGATGTCAGTTTGAAGCAGTGGCCAAACACCCAACCTCTGACAAAAGTTGGTAGTGTGAATATTGTTACAAAGAAAACGTGGTTGCCATCTGTCGAAAATAATGGCGACTCACAAGAGAGCGCTTTTAATCTGTCAAGAAATGGGGATATGGTTGGCGGATGGCAGCCGTTTTATACGCGACCGTTAGCACAGAAGCTCTCGAAAATTCATTGCCGTATTCAAGGTATAGATCAGTTTTATGACTCTAATTTTCTCTTATTAAACATATGAAGTCAAGTCGTTAGATTTGGCAATGTTTATTCTTTTCATTCACTGTAGATGTGCTGTTGTCTGCCTGTGAAGTAACACATTACACACGCCGCTAAGTGATGTTTTGGGAATGAAATCATTGGTGTCAGGTGCTTTCAGTATATTGAATATGATAATTTCGTTTAATATTTTTAACATGTAACAGATTTTGTGTGTGATCCGAATTGTTCAACCCCAGATCAACGTTTACATTTCGGATTATTATTATTAGGTTGACTTGAAACTGCCCAAATTTTGAAAATGTTGCATCATGTCACTTGGGAAAATAATAATCTAAAATCTAAGAGAATCTGTGCATAATCCTCCTCATAATTTTTTCGAGTTTCAAGGGGGGCACTTCGTGATCCACAGCCTCGCCCCCACCCCGACTTACCTTAAACAAACAAGTTCCGATTTTTAAATATCATCTGAACCGTAAGCTTGTGTACTATGTATATATTTTTAATCTTACGTGCAGATTCGTCTCTTTGGAAGAAAATCGTACTTTTGGTATTTCCGCCGTGTACCTTTTCTCGAGATATCTAATGAACTATAACAAAAGTGAAGGTGCTAGGATTTCGAACTGCATCTTATAAACATGTTATACATTATTTTGGGTATTAGTCAAAAGTCTCAAAAGCCATGGCACCAGGGGGGGGGGGGGGGGGGGGGGGGGGTGTTGGGTGTACATGGGACCTCCACTGTGTGTGTGTTGTGTTTTTAATTTTTAATTTTGGTAACTTAATTAACCAATTTGGGTGGTCTTATCTCACCCTTGAGATAGAATTAATCAGCCTAACATTCCCATCGGGATGCAAAGTTTTGCCTGTTATATATATATATATACTATATATATATATATAGTATATTGTTCACGAATATACAAATTTTCGCTCCGATAACGTTTTTGTTTCGCGCGTCACCGTAATATTTTGTGTCTTTGACAAATCCAGTTGTTTTGACAATCTAAGTTATCGCCAGAACACGTCGGATAAGGAATGAAGGACGCCCTCTAAAATTTTTTTCAAGAGAACGGATGTGGAAATTTGTCGCATTATAAAGCGACAATGCTCAAGTTAACCTTTTACTCGTTTTAAAAAAATCCCACTTTACATAAATTCCCAAAAAGTCGCATTTATGTAAAATTATAAAAAAATACAGGCTTCAATAGTTTTTTTTTTCCTCCTCCAGAACCACAATACCGCAAGGATGTGCGCATATATTATTCAGTAACAATATGCACGGTTGCCCATACACTTTTTTTATGGGAATGAATTCTTCCATGTGAGTTATTCTTGATATCTATGGTGTATTTCGCCACACTACTTGATTGGTTCAGTCTCTTCCGACATATCACCATGAAACTTAGATCCAAATTAACCCTTTAACGAACTGTGTCCTTAGCCTGAAAGGAAAAAGGGGGTATTTCATTGACAGCAGGTTTCAGGATTTGGTTACAAGTTTTTTTCACATCAGTCAGTTTTATAAATACACTTTTTTGGTGAGTTCATCATTGAAATGTCAATCAGTACTATTTTAAATGTTCAATCAGTCACTAATATGGAGTATGTCTGGATCAGTGAGTCAAGACGGGTCGCGCACTACTGTCCCAAGGTTGTTTTATGATGTATCAATGGGCAGAGGTCCACTCATCGGTCGGCCTGAGCTACCTCTTGTAGAATTTGAGGAAGATTGTCCTGTCATTGATGGCTCTGCCTAAGGCATTCCAGGCATTCTCGATAGGGTTCAAACCAGGGAAACAAGCAGGCCATTGTATCTGCTTCACCTTCCCTGCCTCAAGAAGTGTCTCACTACAGCGGCCCTGTGTGGCTGGCGTTGTCGTCTTGCTGAGCCGAAGATTGTTTTTTGGCATACATCCCTCTTTTGGGCATGTGCATGGCCAGTGGTTTTCCAGAATTTCCCCGGTATACGACGTCTTTCAATGTTTCCATCTGGCCCAACATGACGTTTCCTCCATAATGAAATCACCGCCCATACCATCACTGCGCCGCCACCACCTTGAGTCGATTACCGAATACAGTCATCTCGGGGTTCTCAACACGTAATCGACAAACCCTTTTTTCTTCCATGTTGACGGTAAAGGATACAGCGACTCTCGGCCATCAAGACCACATGTCGCCATTGTCCGAACTGTAATCGTCTGTGGTACTACTTAGCACCAGCGAAGTCGCGCACTCTGTGATGAACGTTAGGCGTGGACTTTGGTCATTCGTCTTGATCGGTAATCATGTTGAAGCGATCTCCTCGCGATTTACACACTTTTGGCGGGAAACTTGATTCCTTCCACAAACGAAAACGGCTCGTTGGCATTTTCCGGGCTCTATGCCACAGATTAAGCAGTCAGCGATTATCATCTCGCCTGGTAGTCAATCGTGGTGGTCCTGGAGATTTTCGTGGCGTCAAATGACCCACCTCTCGTTAATGTCCGAGGATCTTACAGAATCCCGAGGAAATCGGCGACTTTGGCTTGTTTGTACCCTTCCATTGGAGTGCAAGCACTCTTCGGCGTATTGACAAGCGTGGACGAGGCCATAGCCTAGGGAACTCTGTGTCAGTTTCTGTTGTCAGTAAACAACCAACTCATGGGCTTATGCACAGAGTTTGGCGAAGGGAAAATGAACAAACAAGACGTCTGGCTTTTATACTCCCAAACAAGAAGGCATTGTTACATAATAAAAATTATGCATGGATTACTTCACCGGTTAGTGGGGGACTATTAGGTAATCATTCACATATATGATACTGTGGCGTTCAAATTACATGTAGAAAAACGTTTTACGATTTAAATTATTCCAACGTTACTGGGCACAGTTGTATATGAGTGGCACTCTGGTTCTTGGGGGAGGAATACCTCATTTTGCATGTTTGTTTTATTTTAGGAGGACCTGAAGACTAAATTGCACTTGCCAAAAACAACAACTATTAATACATACAAACAACATACACATCACTAGTGAGGTAAGGCATGCTAATATACCAAGGGCTCAGTTCAGTAGCCTTGGATGGGCACATGTAACAGCAGCTGACCAGCATGTTTTGGGTATCATAAACCATACTAAAATACAGGGGGTGTATTTGCCCTCGATATAAGGTGAATGAAACCTATTGCTCGGCAGCCATGGGAATTGGATTTTGTTACCGTCATAGTGGCACGGTTAACCAAAATATGCAATTTCATCATAGTGTTCGCAAATGATGGTCTATGCCACATTGGAAGAATAGAGATATATTTACACATAAAACTAACATACCCCAAAACAGGTAGGAACATTAATAAGAGGCTAACGAATCCAGGTAATTTGTAGGCTAACTTTAAGTTTGCCGTAACTTTAATTCAACAATGTGTCTCCAAATGAATATCATGACTGATACTCATTAAGAGCGATGACCCGATTTAAGTCTATAAAATTTTCATCTTGATAGAATGGCTTCATCCCAAAACGCCCACCATCGTGTAAGTTTCGCGCCGATATTTCACCCCGGTTTGATGTGATAGCTAAAACGTGATTTTGTAATCCCATGATAGGGTCTGGTTTACACTTATTGTGGTTCGACCAAAATGGGGTGCATTTTTTGCTCATAACCTCCAACCACCCTCTTACTCTAAGATTCACAGGTATATGAGAAAATAGTAGCTTTTCGTCTGATAACCAAAATGTGACCAATTCCGGTAAACTCTGGGGTTCCTGGACGAGGCTATTGCGATCGACCATGACCCTTTAAATTAAAACCACAAAGGTCACAGACCTGGTCATACGGGTGTATACCGTGGGATCACTCGGCCATGTGATATTCTCTGTCGTCTGCTGAATAAATGTCGCAGGCGACATTACTTACAAAATCGTTCTGTTTCCCCATAAAGGCGCTGATTTCGGCTTAAAACATCCGTCAGGTAAGGGCTATCTGGGGTTCCTTGGGACGAGGCTATTAGCGATCGTACCATGACCCTTTAATATTAAACCACAAAGTCACGACCCCGGGCATACATGGTGTATAACCGTGGGAATCACTCCGCCATGTGATTTCTGTCGTCTGCTGAATACCTGTCGCAGCGACATTAATTACAAAAATCGTTTCTTTCCCCCATAATGGCGGTGACTTTTGGTCTTCACTTTCAGGTAGGGCCTATCAAGATTTACAACCATGCCAAAAATAATCATTTCTGAAAAAATCGTGAGGGCGCACTAATTTTTCAAATGTGCAGTGTCTCTCTTCGACCTTATCGCTTTTAGGGATTCCGCATACAATGGAACATTTTTGTTATTTTTAAGTATATAATGCATTTATTATTTCTCTCTCACACAATCACAAATTTGGGTCGACCATATTTCTCACGTAATGTCTTTGTCTTTCCGCATCCAGCTATATAGATCTCCCATTTAAAGAATTAACACACCTAATTGCCTTGACATCGAATAATTAATGCAACTTAATTTTTTAATAATTTATATAGTAAAGGGGACATTTCCTGATTCACAACCTCGTCCCCGACTTCACATAACAAGTTTAGAATTTTTATATCAATCTAAACCGGAGCCTTAGTAACCCCCGTGTACCTAATCTTAAGTTCAAAATCGGTCGTATCTGTAAAATTCGCAATTTTCGTATTTTTCTGTCCGTATAAAACGGACAGAATTACACACGTGCCAATGGGACCGTGGGAAACCAAGCTTGCTCAAATACAAAACCGCAGATCGGGAATAACCATTATGAATAAGCTTTTCTCATAATTTGAGATACTTTATTACATGTAGTTTGTCTGCGTGCTTATTTTAACTCATTTTGAATGCTCCCATGAAGTGTACACAAAGAAATGCATTAAAGCAATATTAGCACATTTTTTGAAGACGCCCCCAATTTTTTCAAATTTGATATTTTGGCACAGTTACGTTGGTGATTGTCTAGAAAACTGCACCTGCTAACGATAATGCTAAAAATGCGTATTTATCATAAAATAAGCGATTTTGTACCTAAGATTTGGATCCCGATTGGCTTAAAGGAACCGTACAACGGATATTTATACTCTTTAACATTAATTATTGACTCCATATCTAATGGTTCATCGAAAAACAGAATTATTTAACCATAACAATGAATAAAACCATGCATGTGCTATTTAAAATTCGCCCTAGTGTATAACGTGGTATGCGATACGTCCGGCACCGTTGCGTCACACATGCACCTAGTAAATACACATTAGGAAAGCGTCACGTGTGAGGTGTATGACGCTACTGTGCGTCGGTACCCGCAATACACGTATACATATCCCATATACATAGGCGCGAAATTCAAAGAGCGCATGGTCAGACCAAATGTTTTTAATTCATTTTTATGGTTAGTATAATTCGTTTTTCCATGAAACAACTCGATATGTAGTTCAATAATTATTTTTATAGTGTATATTGTAGAAGTATTCTTAGTGCTGTTCTTCTTTAACGGCGAGCTGGAAATGCTACGTTTATATGTCCGGTCCTGATGAAATAGTGCCCACCTCGATAAAATAACCTCTAACAGTTTCTTCCTGAAAACCAATAGAACAACTATGATGAGCGTAGACACGAATGGCGCTATTTTCCTCGCCAGGCTATTTCACATTGGAAGGCCGTTTCCCAGACGCCGTTGAATTATTATCGGAATCCCATATAATTATTCTAATTAACAAAATTCCTTCTTTGTCGCACAGACATTTTCGAGCTTAACCATTCACAGGTATGTTTTACTAGCCAGTTACCAATGCAACCGTGTAAAATCTCAATTGTTTGAAAAATTGGGGGCGCTCTTTTTGTTCCCAACAAGTACTATAAATTGATTGCTTTAGCCTGTACAATTTTGAATAAAAGCGGTGGTGAGGAACATTCAAAGGAGTGCTACAGGCAAACTGAATGAGATAGAATGCTCAAATTTCTTGAGCAGTTCAAGTTTATGATCATCTTTGTAGCGGCAAACTTAAAAAAAGCAAATGAAAAAGTGGTTAGCGAAAAAATCTCTTGAACGCGCCCTCACCTAAATTTTGACCTAAGAAACTTTGCACCAGTTCAAAATCAAGTATCATGAGCTAATTTATCTATATAATATTGGTAACACACCGATGCCTTGCAACAACACGCTTGAAAAAGATAAGCTAAGAGTGTTTGGCTGCGCAATCCCTCCACCAAAAAATAAGGAACATGTCATAAGTAGTGCCGCTGCACCCACCTTTTTCCCGGACCCGAAGGCCCACAAATTGTCATTTGACATTGAGCTAGTATAATAGAATACAAAAACCCAGCCTAATGGAAAAGCAAAAGACCCATTTTATAGCCCACTCCTATTTCACGAATCCTTAGTGAAATTAAAAATAGTAATAAAAAAGGGTTTTTGCCGCGCCTTGTGATTAACATAATTTATAATTTTTATATGTCAACAATTGCCCAATAAAATGTAGCATTCGGCAAACTTGCTTGTTGTCTCGGGCCCTACTCCGGTTTCAGTAGAATGTAACCATAAAAACCACACTCGTTAAAGTAAACCAGAGGGCCTTTGACCAGGGGTTTTGAACCCCAACCGTCCCTTTCCTTTATTGTTCTTGCTTCATCACACTGGTTTTTTCTCATTATGTTCCTCCCTGGCATCTGAAAGGGTAGTGGGAACGGGAAGGGGAAATGGGAGCGTGGTCTGCGCATTTGTCCCCCAACAGAGGAATTGGGACTGTCCTCTTTTCAGCAGTAAAATTCCAAACTTATGATTATTTTCCCCTGCGGAGTGAGCCCCCAGTTCCCCTACACATAATTTCTATTGTTTCATGCTTGAAAAACATAATATGATTAGTGAAATGCATTCACTTGATCATATAATATATTTGTTTGAAAACAATTGAAGTCCACAAGATGCTACGCACCTTTTATGTACCTTTAGTTTATTGAACTTTCAAGTGAACTGTGCCCAAATGTTATGTCATCCTTTGTGTCATTGACATATCTCCGGTACGGTGCCCAATGGATGGAATAAAAACGATAATTTAGCTTAGGAATAGTCCAAAAGTAAAGTTTAAAATAGTTTACAGAAATACCAATTTATATTTTTTAAATTTTAGTTTGATGTGTAGTTTTTGCGAGGGACAGAAGTATTAAAAAAAGTTTGCGCACAGCCTGCATAGTTTCTTTTCGTGCAAAGTTTATAACATGAATAGGAAATATTTTTTCTTTGTGCTTTTTTTTTGTTTTTGTTTGTTGTTGGTTTGGTGGTTGGAGGGGGGGTTGATTGTTTGTTTAAAAATCAACCTGAGATAATCTGGCATCCATATACAACATGTATACATTTAGAATATATGGATAATTTGGTTTCCTATATTATTTATTAAGGGAATAATTCTGTAAGATGACACGGGAGTTCGAATAGTAGGTGGACCGCAGGATAAACCAAAAATTGGTAGGTACAGTACAGTACGAAGATATTTGGACTGTGTTGCTACCTTGGAACAGGTCTCGATCGAGGTTGGAAAAACATGAATTAAAGGTCCTGAACACCTTGGATATCCGCATCGCTACTATCTTGAGTAAAACATCTAGTTTTCTTTACAGTGACGTTTTCACTGATGACAGTAAATGAAGTGGAGGTAAGATTTTCATTTACTTATACTATATATACTGCAAAAAACAGGTTTAGAAACGTGTTGCAAATTTAGGTTTAGGTATGAAACATATCAAATATCTAAACACTTAGCGTCAAATGTCTAAACATCTAATGTCAAATGCCTAACATGTTAAGAATAAGGTGGTTTAGATATTAAAGCAAATGTTTCAATTGTGAAACGCAAAATAGTGTTTAAAGTGTTTAATTTCTCATCACTGTTTGCAGTTAAGTTTTCAAATTAAATACCAGAATATCGATTGGTTTTAGATGAAGTTGCTTTGAGATTAATTGTTAAAAATGAAAATTGGTTATCCACACTGGGACTCCGAAATTGAGCGTATTTTTAGGCCATTAAAAAGTTCTTTTATAGAAAAAAGAAATGGCAACCCGAGGAGCGAGTCCCAAGGAATGATCAACAATGAAGTGAATTTAGTTGGTTTATTTAAGTGCATTACCGGAAAATGCAACATCTGCTGTGTCGTTTGAATGCATTGTATTCACCGAAATTGACGTCATGTTAGACTGTGAAATCGTCAAAATGGGTTAAAATACATTTGAGGATGAGTCATATCATGCATAGGGAGTATTCAAGTATTTGAGGTCATCACCTAGAAGTTATTTGACATTGAAAACATACTTGAATATTCTTCACGTAAAGCCAGATTTACAAGACTTATGTACACTGGCTCCTTGGCAGCAGGTTCAAACTACCTTCACTTGCTCTACGCAGCGTGTGATCCGGCGACGCGAGTGATATGTTAGAAACTCAGGATATTGTAAAGCAGGTCTTTGCGTTCCAGGAAATAATCGCTTTTAAGAGCGTTCAATCGCCCCGATGTAAGCTTCTTTAATTGGCCGATTGTGGTCTGGCGTGAAAAGGCTGTAACAAACAGGGCAGTTCTTTCCTTAACTTATGTTCTGCGTTTACCTAGTTTAGTGTCTTACAGTTTTTATGACTGTTCTTTAAGCAGGAGGATGGAGTCGCCTAGCTATTTACTTCTGCATTTCTTTCTTAGTAGAGTTCGCCTAAATAATTATTCTGCTGTCTTTCACTCTCTTCACTCACCATTTCTTTTACCACCGTAACTCCTCCTTAATACTTGATCCCTGATAACCAAACTCAGCAGTATGCCGAGGGCACAACTAATACGTGTGCTTGTTTGGGTCTACAGTCACTGAGGGTCACAATGGGCAAAAACTAAAGTGGGTAAACATTTAAAAGGAGGTCAAATGGCAAATCTAGATGAATCATCAAAGTAGACGTAATGAAGATGACCAAAGCTAATGGTGACGTCATAGGCCTATGGTTTTGGGGACAAAGTCGAAAGCGTCGAAAGTCAAATTTTTTTTTTTTTTTTTTTTTTTTTTTTTTTTTTTTTTTTTTGTCTTTTTTTTTTTTTTTTTTTTTTTTTTTTTTTTTTTTTTTGTTTTTTTTTTTTTTTTTTTTTTTTTTTTTTTTTTTTTTTTTTTTTTTTTTTTAAACCATTTCTTGTGTACAAAGTGCATGCAATAATCTTGCCTGTGCATATATGCATGAGCTTGCTGGGTCTATGGGATGTGTAGTTTGGTGCCAAAGGTCATGCTGGGTCAAAGGGTCATCATAGGGTCACAGGAGTCAAAAACCTTAATGTGTAAAAAATAGAAGAGAGACAAATTGCAAATCAAATCTAATATATAGACCGTATGATGCAAGGTGAGAAAAAAAAAAGTTTATGCTGACCTCGTCATAGGACCATGGTTGGGGCTTAGAGTAAAAAAAATGAAATTGGCAAAAAAATTAAAAACCTTTCTTGTGCGCAAAATGCATGTAAAATTATATTGGCCTGATGGCTAGCATACATTATGTCCAGAATCTTAGATGGGGTGTGCTCCGTGTGAATTCAAAGTCATCCTGTGGTCACAGGGTGGTAACGCTATGTCTACAAGATCTATCAATATCGCTGCCCATCAGAAATGTTACAATCATTTCGCTTCATCTAGGTCGGCAGGGCAGCGCACACATCCTTTCAACACTTAGATTGTAATATGCTCCGTAACAAAAAAAAAAAAAAAAAAAAACAATCTGAGATTTTTGTAATGTAATTTGAACGCGTAATTTACACATCATTAGATAATATGAAAGCTAGCCACTGCGGCATATCAGTGATTTGCTTAAATCAGAAACAAATCAAAAACTCATCAAAAATCAGATTTTGATGTCTGTAAACGGAATGGGATCCTAACACACCCGGCAAGTGATTAGACCGAAATCAACCTAATAACGACAAAATCAGGATATTTTGTCATTACTGTTCGTACGGACACTTTCTACAACACGTAACTGAAATCAATCATATCTAGCAAACACTGCTGTCTTCTTCCTTTGACAATGTTTCAGTTGCAAAAATAATTATGAGAATTCTGGAACATCCTTCATTAAAGCTATTTCTGGAAGTTCAAATATTTGTTTCTTTCGGATGACTCATGATAGTGTCTTTAATTAACTCCGTGATGGGTGAATTGTATAGCGCTATACCAAAACACAGAAGATGAAAAAGCTTGGCCCTTGGCCAAAACTCAAATTTACCAT